>JADLZK010011462.1:0-194451 GCA_015847255.1 Hyparrhenia diplandra
TTGGTTTGTTTAGTGTTATTTGAGATTATCTATATTGTATCGAGACTCTAAATGTTCGGTTACATATTTTGTATCCGTCCAAGTTTGTACTTAGAGTCATTCAAAATAATTCTGAAAATTACGAAACACTCGTGCAATTTGTAAACCAGCCGACATTGATGGTACGCATACACAAAAATTAATTTAAACTATAGAAAATAGGGAATCATTTAAAATCTACAGAAACAATACGAAGACTACAAAAATATATAACATTTTACCAACTAGGTCAATGTATTACAATCGAAGTCTACAAACACATTACACTATAACCACCTCACAAATTAACATTCTTAAAGCACACAAATGGGGTCTCGGATGTGCAAGAGCATGTTGGAGGGGGTGGAGAGACGTGATGGGTAACTCTCTGCACCGCTGACTCAGCGTAGGGCCAACAACCTGCATCTTGAGTAGCATTATATTTGCTACCAGCACCCAACCTTAGGCGCCATCTCCATTCATGTTTACAAACATTCTTCTAGTACCTCTCGTGTGCATCATCTTGAGTACCCATATGAAATATGTATGTGGAGGACTCTCTCCCATAAAAGAGCCCACATACGTGGATACTATAAGTGGCAAAAAAAATTACATGGGTACCCATCTTTCATACTAAATCGGCTGGCGGGGGAGGGGACCTCATATCTTTGGCTGTGGAGTTGTCAGGACACTGCTTTTTAATAAGAAGCAATGGTGGAAGGTTGGATCAACGGTGGAGAATCAATGTTTTGATAGTTAGGTGAATCCAATGACCGAAAAAGAATACTTGACGGGCCATAACAAAAACCGATAGTGATATGCAAAATGGCACTGCCAGGTAGAGGCTTGACCTAGAGCGATATATTACTGCCGGTTCATAGCATGAGCCGATAGTGATATCTTATCTATCACTGCCGGCTTTTGGCTTGAATCGGCATTGATATATCACTGCCGGTCGGTGGTTTCACCCGGCAGCTATAGGAGCCATCACTATCCGTGTTTAGCTTCCTGCCAATTTTCTAGATCCTCACTTTACCACCTGGCAGCGATTAGTAGTCACTACTGGCTCCAACACACCCGGTAGTGATTGTGTGTTCTGGCGCAGTGTGGGTCATTTTGCCAACCTTTCTTCCGTAGATTCTCCACTGTGAGAATTTGCTATGCATCAAAGTCCAAGCAAAGAACCGGCATTTTGGTCCAGCTTTGGCCTTCGGGTTGATCTTTAGTTTGTTATAGTCTCCCATGAATTGAATCCTGTAAGCACTCTTGGTTGAGTAATTACCACCTGATGTCCATCTCCAAAGAATCTCATCCTGTTTTCAATATTTCTTGGTAGTGACTCTTAAGTTGTCTACATTAAACACGAACTTTTTATGTCTCATAAGGTTCTAGCATGTATAACAGCGATATACACTAGTTTAATAAATTATGGTCAAAATATACCAAGTTAGACCTTTTCCAAACCAAAATATGTTTTACATCGATGAACAAAGTAGCATTTATAGCTTCAGCGTTCAAGCATGTTTCGACTTGAGCATCAAATGAGGTATCTGCTTTTGTTCCTCTGTTATCCTTTCATGTTTCTGTTTATTTGATAATAATGCGCGTTACAAATTTCTGATATAATATGACGTTGTTTCTCGGGAGATCACCGAGAGGGAGAGGTGGCGATAGACACGAGTCTCGGCTGGTTTTATTTGTTTCTTGGGACTGGAATGATGCGTGGTTTGTTCTCATCATGGTCGCTATTCCAGGAACGCAATCGTGTCGAGGTGGTGATTCTTCCGTTCTTGGTGCTGTATTCCCTATTCAGACGTCGTCGTCGTCGTCGTCGAGATTATATTCTTGTCTATCCATCCTTATATTGCAAGCCGTCGAAATCTGTAACACAGCAAGTTCACAGTGCAAGCAGGTGAAATCTTTGGTCGTAGAGATTATATTATTAATTAATTAACTAATAATTGCAAGTTCTCGACGACGTGATTCACTTTGCTGGTGCAGCCATATATTCGCATTCGGTCTTGGTCCTCGTCGTCGCGAGGATGACACACATATTCTACCCTATCCACTCATTGCAAGGTTAAATCTTTGCATACACTTGTCTGAGGCTGTGAGGCGTCGTCGATTGCATGCAAACTAATATAAACTCCAGTGGACAGTAAGACAATAGTAACTGATATAACAAATATATATGATGAGATTATTAATTGTTTAAGGCATCATGCACACTACTAAAGGAAAGAGTGTCAGATAGTATATCACTCTTGAAAGTACTACTACTTAGGCTAGCTATCCAAGACTAAAATCATTCTCACATTTTAGGTGTACTCCTTGTGTTTTGCTTTTTTAAATTGAATTCAGCTTTAGAGATATAAAAACAAATCAATTAACTGTTTCGAGTAACCTACGAAATAATAAAAGGATACAATGCTACTCTAATAATATAGCAGTATTATAAGATACTTCCTCCGTCTCAGAAAGGATGCAACTCTAGAATAGTCTTAAGAGGCCGTTTAGATCCTTTCATTTTGGATGGAGGAATTGGAATATCCTTAATGAATTAGGCTATTTGGCTTGGAATTTAACATTTCACAGCTTTCCTAAGCTGCCATGTAGCCTGTCTCAAATTCATAGAGTGGGAGATGGAAATTAATTATATTAATCACCATGCTATGTTTCCACTCTACAACTATAATTATCTCCCTTGACAACCCTATTAGCTTAACTATGCTTAAATTATACTTCCTCCGTCCCTTGACAACCATTTTAACTATGCTTAACTATTGGATGGAGGAGTCAGGTAGCTAGTATCACTATTGAAAGTACTTTGGGAACACATCCAAAGTACAGTGATGACACGGGTTCTTTGGGAACACAACCGATGTACAGTGATGACACGACGCTTTGACTGGAGTCGCTGTATAGCTGTCCATGTTGAGGTAGCTAATCGTGTAGTAGCCGATATCGATGTAGCTGCGCATAGCCGAAGCCCCAAAAGTGGAACCGGCTCCTCTAACTTACCTACTACGCCCTGGGACGTACTTGCTGTGGATGCCTTCCATTCGTGATCCAGCGGCAGGAATCTGTTTCTAATATCCATGTACACGATGTGGCCCAATTAGCAGCGAGATGCCGCCGCCGCGCCACGAGCTCTGATCCCCGGTCGTGATGCCCGGACGCGCTGCAGGACCTCCGAAGCCCGCCGCTTGCCGCTCAACCTGCCGGACGCCGCTGCAGGACCTGCCTGCGTCCGGATGGTCGCCGTCTTTGGAGCTGCGGCGTCTGTACACGGACCAGCGGAGGCGGCGCCTACCCGATCTGGATCCCATGGAAACGGAGAAAGTCCAGATAAGAGCAAGTACTATAGGTACAGTCGGATCCGGCGAATACTTGTCCACGGATGGTCGCCGAAACGGAGGGCTGGAGCTGCGGCGCCTGTACAGCGGACAGAAACACGGTATTGGGCGACGCTCCTCATCCACTTCAATCCATCCACGTAGATCCCATTAAAGAATGAAGGGCCCCGCCACTACCACCTCTGCAGTTTGCGTGATAACCCCCGACGGGCGGCGAAATTATAAACCTTGCTCTAACCCCTGAAGTATACACGTTGGTCTACATAACCTCTAAGCTATAAAATAAGGTATTGTACACCCTAAACTTTGGGAAACCAGATAAAAAACCCCCTAGGGTGGTATTGGAGAGTGGTTTTGGTGATCTGGCAATCCACACGAGCTGGATTCGATGACATGGCTTCTAAGCCGACCTGTCAGCCTGCACGGTGTTCTCTGTTCTCTGCTCGACACGCGGGTGGGGATGCGGGCGAGGCCGCCCAGCTCACCGTCGCCTAGAGCTTCGACAACCTCTCCAATGGCAGCTGTACGCGCGGGTGCCGCAGCTCCGGCGAGCGTCTCCGACTATGCCACCGACGACGGCATTTGGCAGGCCGGCAGCAGGCCCACCGCCGAAGCTGGTCATCGCATCGTTCGCGCTCACCTAGGCAACTGCCTCCGCCCGTGCTATGTGGAGATGACTTGCTCGGTGGCGACGGCCTGGCGGGTCGTAGCCGCTCGTGCTCACCTAGGCAACTGCCTCCGCCCGTGCTTTGTGGAGATGAGTTGCTCGGTGGTGACAGCTTGGCGGTCGTAGCCTGGGTCACAGGGCTCGACGACGATGTGCTGGAATGGGGCCGTGGTGGGTACGAGACCGACTTATGGCCCTTCGGGGTGGACCTGCTACTGTCCATCGACAAGATGCTACACGCTCTATCTAGACGCCCGCCATGCTAGTTGCTGGATATCGAACGAATACAGAAAGAATACACAACAAAACAAGAAGAGGAACACATAGATAACCTTCCTAAACATGGCCTTTTTCTCTTTCTCTTGATTTTCCAAACGATGATGAGTACATGCAGGCCTATATACACATAGGCACTAGCTAGATTTCCTCGCTAGGACATCACAACGAGCCGCAAGAACCGCACAACAGGTGACCACACGACGCCTAAACTAAGCATCTACATTCTGATTATCTGAGATGACAAACCATGCATGTCCAGCTTTAAGCTCCACGATGCATGCATCGAGATGCAAATCTCACTGCATCGCTTCCGACTCCTGGACTAGACCATAATAACTCATGGTCACGAGTCGCGAGCAGAGCTTTGTGGGAGGTGAGGCGCCCACGAGATGACAGCAAGTGCGAGCGGCGGGGACACATCTGTGCGTGCGCGCGGCGGGCGGTGGTGCTGCGGCAGCAGGGACACACCCTCACAACTGTGCGTGTGCGCGGCTGGCACCGGCGGTGATGCTGTGGCAGCTATAGGGAGTGCCAGGAGGTCATGACGTCCTTGGCTAAATTCACCCAAGGAAGCTGACAGGTGGGGCGTAGATGCCACATGGTTGAAGCTAGCCAGCAAGGATTGACACATAAGCAAAACCACCTTACAATACCACCAAGGGGGATTCTGTCCAGTTTTCTAAAGTTTAGAGTGTAGGATAGCTGGTTTTATACATCAGGGGGTAATGTAGACCACGGTGCATACTTCAGGGGTCATGTAGACTTTTTCCCATGGAAACTGGCCTTGTGTTCGTGGACGAGCCAGTGTGCCTGCCCGCCAGCCGCCTTGACCTGGATGGCCTGGGCTCGACGCCGATGCGCTACGCATTCCGGCGCACCTATTCGGCGTCGTAGCCACCGGCGCACCGCGGTTCCGAGGTATGCCCGCATGCTTAATTGGGAACCCTCAAAAGCAACCAGAGCCGGTGTTGGAATCGTTTTTTTTTTTTTTTTTTTTTTTTGTCCGCGGCAATGGCAACTTCATCCGCGGAGATGACTTCTAATTTTGCAGTTTCATTTGGTGATTTTAGTTAGCTTTCAGTTTTGCAATTTCAGTGTGCAGTTTTCAGTTACAATGTGCTTTCACCAATTTCGTTAGCTTCTAGTTTGCAAATGCAGGAAGTGCATCATCATTAACATCAGCGTTATGCCCTGTAGGCTGTACTATTGAAGCTAGAACCATAAAAATGGGTCTCTTTTGCATAATTAGGAGCAGAATTAATCAAAGCTTGTGCCAGTTCAGTTTTCTTGAAATGTATGAGGCTTAGAGCGAGCAGTATGCATTTGAGCAAGATTTTCCTGATGGATAAAAGTCAAGCATGTCTGCAATCATCACTGGTATATTTCAATTATGTCTTGTACAGGCTGAGAATGCACGGCAAGAAGCCATGCTGAAGATGGAAAAGGAGAATTTGGAGAAGGAAAAGAGAGCATCCAGCCAAGACAACCAAGATGGAGACCTTGAGATCACTGTCAGTGTTGAGAAGTACAGGTTCCTCCGTTTCTCTAAGGCGAAGAAATGAGATATGAACTATCACTGAACTAGACCAATCATGCTCTGTAGTCAGTGCTGGGATAAATATAGTCACATAGTCCTGCAGAACCCTTCTCTTGATTCAGATTGTATTCCTTTTTTTTCTTGTACAAGAAATCCTGGAATGTTCCTTAATAGAATAGCAGATACGCTAAAGCTGTCTTGTTTATAAAAAAATGGGCAACTAGAACAGCTGCATTGGAAGTTAATGATGACTGAAGATTGATGTCAGTTGTGATGCCTTGTTCTTGCCAATATGTTAACAGGTTATTGCTCGATAGAACCAGCTCATCGGTAGGAGCCAGGCGAACAGGAAACAGGAGCAAACAAACAACCATTTACAAGTTCAGGTGTAATGATCGGTAGGAGCCAGGCAAACAGGAACCAGCTCAGTATTGGTTATGATGATGGAATTTTTCTCAATTGGAGGGCCTGATTACTTGGTAATATTAAAACTTCAGATAATTGTGTCAGTTTGAAATCTCTTTCAGAATGGCTTCAGGTTTTGTGCCGAAAGGATGTCAATTCAGATTATGCAAATATTTGAGCTACAAAGAAATGCAATGTTTAATCATCATAGATAATTGCAAAATACCAAAAAAGAAAGGCTAAAAATTATATATATATATATATATATATATATATATATATATATGTGTATATATATATATATGTATATATATATATATATATCAAAAATATCCAGCTAACCACCGTGTATTCTACCACCCCAGTAGGAATTCTGCCACCCATCCAATTCAAGCCAAGCACACACTGGACCGGAAAAAAGCGGCAGCAGGCTGAATCGTTTTGTTGCAGCTAGCAGACAAGATATGTACACACTGGACCACTTGCATCCGTCACTGGGTAGCTGCCGACGGTACCGAGGCACCGGTTATCCCCGGTCACCCAAATGTCGCGAGGAGAGAGAGGGATAAATGTGAGAGTGGAGATGTGAGAGTAGAGAGAGCTGCTGCTTGTGCAGGCTTTACCCGATTAAAGATGCTCCATTGAAAAATGATTTAAAGCCAAAGCGTTCGTCGAGCCGGATCCATGGGGCACTTGCTGCTTGCATACGCACGGGATGAACTGGCCCTCGAGGCCCACCCCTGCCATCACTGTGCCGTGTTGTATTATTGATACGCGTATACATGCAATCTGTGCATGGATGCACCCCCTTGGTCTCCCCTCTTTTTCATACCTGTGACAAAAATAAGGACTAAAAAAATTGAGATGTAGGCATGGCAAATATTTGAAACCGAATGTCACATCGCATTACATCATGAAGACGTTTCGTTTTGTTAGTGGTAAATATCATCCTACCATAGAGTACCTAAGTTCAAAAAAGAATCGCCTCATGAATGTACATCTAAATCGCGTGTAATTAGTTATTTTTTTACCTACATTTAATACTCCAAACATATATCTTTTGGTGTATTTAATGTGATGTGATGGAGAGAAAGTGAGAAAAAGGTTAGAAATTTTAGCCATCTAAACAAGGCCGTAGTACTTGTTTTCATTTGGAGTTGATTCCTATTTAGACACATCATCATCACTTATTCGTGTATCCACGCCGGCGGCGGCGGAGGAGCCGGGAGGAAGCTGCGACTGCGAGAGGGATGGCTAGGCTTAGCGCCGGCGCCGAGTTCGATTTCCTCCTCGGCGGATGCGCCGCGGCGTGCTCCATGCTCCCAGCCAACGAGGTCTTCTCCGGTGGCAAGCTGGTCCTGCTCCGCATGACGGCGCCTAAAGACGAGACGGGTGCGCATGGCCAGCAGCCCGAGCCATCCCCAGCGGTTCCGGTACTGCCTCAGCCTCCTGTACAGCTACAGATACATCCGCAGCAGCCAGCTCCTCCTCAGATGCCGCCGCCGACCCCGCCGCCACAAGTGGCACAGCCGAGCTTGCCGTTCCAGCTGCAGCCGGCGCCTGCGACGAGCCTCACGTCGCCGTGCACGCCGTCAGCAGCAGCGCCGTTAAGCTCGGAGTTCCTGCTGATGATGCAGGAGATGATCCGGATGGAGGTCCGGAACTACATGTCCGGCTCCGGCTTGGTCGATCCGCGCACCGACGGCGCCTTGCACGCCGTCAGCAAGCGCATGATGGGCATGGCCAAGATCGAGTAGTTTCAGCACACATCAGCAGCAGCAGCAGGCGTCCAAGATAACCAAGGAATCGCCGATCGATGGATCCATGCCGGCCAGCGCATGTACTACAAGAACCAAGAACAGAGCAGAGGCGGGGCGGTGCGGTGCAGCAAGTGAAGAAGAAGAAGGCTCCTCTCCATCCGTGGGCGTTCAACCGTCGTTTAAACAATATCAGTCCCAAATTCCTTTGTTAGGGCCTGTTTGGTTTCATGGGACTAGGGACTAATTTTTAGTCTCATTTAAAAGATGTTTAGTGCAAAGGACTAATGAGGGACAACTGACTAATGCATGCACAAGTGCATAAATGAGACTAGTCCCAATTAGACTCTCAAGAGGGGCTAATGGACTTGGGACTAGTTGAGACTAAAAATTAGTCAATTAGTCTTGTTGTTGGATAAATTAGGGAACAATTGAGACTAAAAATTAGTCCCTAGTCCCTATAAGAACCAAACAGGACCTTAATCTAGCCATTTCTCTATCTTTTTTTTTTTTTTTAATTTTTGGCCCGCCGCATGCCCAGTGTTGCTAAGCTCTCCAAGCAAGCAGAGGCACCTGAATAAATCTGCTGCAGAGCAAGGATCCTTCTTGTTTCCTTTCTGCTGCCGGTAATCAGTAGGAGTAGCAACCAGTTAGAATACCAGACAACAGACGGAGTATGCATCCTCGAAATCGTGTCATGTCGTTGTCGTTCGTTGAGGAAGATGAATCAATGAGGCCTCTGATCATGCAAATTTGTCTGTCTTGTTGTTTCAGTTTGTTGGACGGTACAGAACCGTACAGAATAGTCTACCACTACTACCAGGAGCTGAGGAGATGAGTGAGCTCATGTCCTGTTAGATGGAGATTTTTGTTTTGTGCTCGTGCTTTAGTGGAGCAGTGCTGAGCTACTCCCTGCCTGTTGACGGTTTTGGATGGAAAAGGACGAAGAGGAATTATATATGGCCATGATGGCTGCCTGCCAGTGCCAGCCAGCTAGCCGGCCGTTGCCACAAGCTGCTGCTGAGTGTGAGCGTGAGAGCGGAGTGCCGATGCCTTGCTTAAATACAGGAGGACATTGCGGCCGCGGCCTGAACTCCATCCGTGACTAGCTTCACAGACAGGCACAATGTCCTTCCTTTCATCGGTGGACGATGACGATCACATCCATTGATCCACATCCCATGGCCATGGGGGACGACAGCTTTGAAACGGCACTGTTCAAGGAGGCAGCACCTGTACGTACTTTGGTGGACTCTCCTCATCCTCAGAGACAAGACGAAGGATGATCCTCTCTGTTGAGTCTGAGCTGGCCCCGAACCCCCAGGAAAACAAGACACATCAAAGAATCAGCTAAGGTAGTGTTAGGAAGGGCTTCTTGACAAAGGATAGAGCCGTTTTGTAGAAGCCCTCAACAGCTCCGCTCTGGCTCCTATGATTTTTTAAAAAACAGTTCCTTTGTAGAAATACATAACCCGAAACCCGAAACCAAAATTGATTGTGGTGGAAATACATAACCAAAATAAACCCGAAAATTGTAGGTGAAAAATCATCCCCAAACCCTGAACCTCAGTAGAACCCGAAACCCGCAGATAGCCGCCCTAAAACCCGATCCGTTTCCATCCTATCGGGTCGGGTTTGGATTGGTGCACCAAAACCGAAATCGAAGCTGAAACCCAAAACCAAAACTGATTGTGGTGGAAATACATAACCAAAACAAACCCGAAAAATTGTGGGTGAAAAATCATCCCCAAACCTGAACTCAGAGAACCCGAAACCCCAGAGATAGCAGCCCTAAAACCCGATCCGCTGCCAACCTTATGGGTCGTGTTTGGATTGGTGCACCCAAACCCAAATCCGTTGAAACCCGAAACCAAAAACTGATTGTGGTGGAAATACATGACCAAAACAAACCCGAAAATTGTGGGTCAAAAATCATCCCCAAACCTAAACCTCGTAGAACCCTAAACCCGCAGATAGCCGCTCTAAAACCCGATCCGCTTCCAACCTTATGGGTCGGGTTTGGATTGGTGCACCCAAACCCGAAATCCGGCGGAAACCCAAAACCAAAAGCGATTGTGGTGGAAATACATGACCAAAACAAACCCGAAAAATTGTGGGTCAAAAATCATCCCCAAACCTAAACACAGAGAACCCGAAACCCGCAGAGATAGCCGCCCCTAAAACCCGATCCGCTTCCATCCTTACGGGTTGGGTTTGTATTGATGCACCCAAACCCGAAATCCAAAGTTGAAACCCGAAACCAAAACCGATTGTGGTGGAAATACATGACCAAAACAAACCCGAAAAATTGTGGGTGAAAAATCATCCCCAAACCCGAACCTGTAGAACCCGAAACCTACGAGATAGCGCCCTAAAAACCAAATCCGTTGCCACCCTTACGGGTCGGGTTTGACCGGTGCACCCAAAACCGAAATCCGAAGTTGAAACCCTAAAACCAAAACGATTGTGGTGGAAATACATAACCAAAACAAACCCGAAAAATTGTGGGTGAAAAATCATCCCCAATCCCGAACTCAGTAGAACCCGAAACCCCCGCAGATAGCGCCCTAAAACCCGATCTCTTTGTCATCCTTACGGGTCAAGTTTGGAATGGTGCACCCAAAACCGAAATCCAAAACCAAAACTGATTGTGGTGGATATCCATGACCGAAACAAACCCGAAAATCATGGGTGAAATAGTTAAAATATGATTGACAAAAAAAACATAGTGAAGAACAACCATATATAGTACAGAACCTTGTACGTATAACAGGTAGAAGAAGAGGACATGAGGAGACAGCGAGTGGGACCTGGTTCAGAATCGAGACTCAAGAGTCAAGAAAGGCAAGTACACATGCAAATGTACAATACTGTACACTATGCGTATAACCGGATAAAAAAGAGTTATCTTTGGTACTGATGTGAGATGGTTCATGGGTGCATATATCCCGAGGAGAAGTTGAACGGCCAGGTGCTCAGCCTGCATAGGGCAAAAAAATAAACGTGTTCGCTTGTGTGTGGCCACGAGATGGAGAGAGAGAGGGAGTGGGAATGAGAGGATAGGGGTGGCCGGTCAAGCCATGTGCATGCACGAGAAGGAAAAATAAAACGGGGGCCCTGATGGCTGTGGTAAATAAAACGGGGGCAGGCTGATGGGTGTGGTCTGATAAAGTGGTCCAGAGGCACCACGACACATGGCCTGATAAAGGGCGAGCAAGATGAAGAGGCTGTTTGGTTCGTACTTCGGTTCACCACGCCATGGAGCAGTCCGCCACGCGGTGGTGTGGCGGAGGCGGGCAAAAGCTGCGCCACAACTCGCCACCATCTTGCCACAGCTGCCATGCACTACACGACGGCTACAAAGTGACAAAACGCCACGAGCACAAATCGTGGCGGCCAAATCTTGAAAAAACAACAAACAGCAGCGGCTTGGTGAGCGTGGCTGCCGCACTTTTACGCATGGCGACTGATGGCTCCCAACCAAACAGCCTCGAACCCTTTCATTGCGGACTGCAGCTATTGGCAATTTTTCCAACCCACTGCGGACGTGATGTGATGCAGATGTGCGGCTGCTGCCAGCTACCAAAGCATGCTATGGATGGCTCTTGGACACCTATAGCTGCCCGTCCACGGTGATCTTTGATTAGCAAATGGTTTTTTAGTGGCTTTGTGTGCCTTTTTTTTGTTCATCACGATGTACGAATTTTTTTGGTGGCTGTACGTTACACGTTCTATCATTTTTCTTCAAATAACAAATCGGAGATAATTTTGTATATCTAGTACTATTTGAAGCTTTTTTTGAAAGGGATCATTTCAGAAAACTTTCAGAGCGATGTGCTCTCCATAAGCAGAGCTACAGACATAGTGCAGGCACAGCTAGCTTCTCGTGAACTGCCATGCGGTCACATGAAAACAGCGCACTCACTCGCTCACTTTTCTATCACCTCCCTCCCTTCTTATTTAGGACGGCTTCAGTTGATTTTGCAATACAAATTAGAAACCAAAATATTTAATTTACTTTAAAAGAACAAGGATAACTAAGACAAATCGACACATACTCCCACATGCATGCACTGTCCACGTACACTCGTGGTGCCAAATGAACTGGCAATGCATATTTTTGGCTCAAAAAAAACTAACCAATGCCTCCATCGAGTCACGTTGCTGGATATCTGCTGAGGCCATCCCAGGGGAAGCTATCCGGTCCCAACTCCCAAGCCGTGGATATGGCGGAGCAGGCGTACTCGCTGAGGCCTCCCCCTCCATGGCTCTGCACCTCGCCCGCCGCTTCTGTGCCGAGCATGGATACTACCCCCTGAATGCTGCAGTTCTAGAGGGACTGAGAGAAGAGAAGGAGCGACAGAGCGGACGCCTTCTGGGAAGTACTCCGTACGTGGATAATAAGGACTGTGGAAAGCAAGGAGCGGTGAGAGGTAGTGGTGGGCAGCTTGGGCAGCTCATCGTCTGGTTCGCAAATAAAATTTTGGATCAGCTAGGGTGCAGTCGACTCCTGCAGAATTGAAGGGTGGTCCAAGTGCAAGCGTCCGTCACAGAGGGAGAGAGAGACAGAGAAGTAGTACGTGTACTCCGTATTCCACATTCACCACGCGCAAGCTCTCCCAAATGAGACACGCCCCTGAGTGCACGGAATTATTTCGGCCCGGCACCCTTTTACCTAGTCCAACCAACCTCAATCACACATCTCTATCCTCATAAAAAATATCCATCCCTATCCACTCCACCTCGCCTCCAGCTCCGCACCGCGCAGGCCGTGTGCATCCACTCTGCTGCGGCGCACCGCTAGCCACACAGCCACCCGCTGCGGCTACCACGGAGACGCGGGTTAATTTCGGGCCTTCTCTCGAAAAGTTGTCAAGCGCCCAAAGCTAATGCCATAGCACATGTCATGCTCGTTTGTTACACCATGCAAGAGCATCCAAATTCAAAAAAAAAAAAAAAACGTCGCACTCCTTTTCCATTCCGATACGTAAGCCAGTATGCACAACAGCCATAATTGGAGTGCATTTGCATGTGAGCAGTTTTGACTGGTCGGCTGGTTGGAAACATACTGGTCGGCTGAGCTCGTCACTAGCTTGGTCAGAAGTATGTTTACAGTGGTCGGACAACTTGATTATTTGGTCGACTGGGGAGAGATGTCTGAGCGAGGAGAGTTTAGACGTGCAACTAGCTGTTAGCCCATCCATCAATCATGGTAGCCGATGAGTTTTTAGAGTGGCATGAGAACGGAGACCGCCACCTCGAATCGACCACGCTCGCCGGAGACGACCAACGCAATGTTATTATTAATGCAGGATATTTTTGTTGTTGTTTGGCTTGAATAGAATGGCCATACCGTATAAGAGCAAGTATAATGAGGGTGAAGCAGCCCGGCGATTTTCGAGGATCCACGCCGGACTATTCTTACGTGGAGGAGCGAAAAACTGGAGCCGCCGTTTCATAAATCGCCCGCTCAAAGCGGCGACTTCCGTGCATGGAGCTGGGATTGGGTGCTGCATCTGCCGATATCAAAGAGGAGCATTAATTAGATGTGGGACCCGCCACTACCGATGGATAGCCTAGATGAGGTGGCGCATGAATCGCCGGCTAGCGAGCGACTCTATTAATCTTGCTCTAACCGTCCGCCCATTATTGGTTGTCCTATTGCAACATTTTTTTTGTGCCCCGTACTTCATTGGATTCCATTCCATGCATGTAAGGACAAAAGTGGCCGCAGCAATGCCCGCCCACGCTCTGCATAAAGAGAGATGGCGTAGGCAAGCAAAGACAACAGCGTGAGGACCGTTTTTCTCCATTCGGCTTTTGTGACCTGACCAAACATCCTACCTACGTGAATTTACGCGCAAAAGAACCTCTAAAAGAAGGGAAACCTCTTTAACAAGCAATGACATTGGCGGCTTGGCCCGGATAGCCGGATAGCACATACTCCTCCGTTGGCCTTGGCCACCAGGAAACTTGATCTCACCATGCGTGTGCTTCCCCCCCTCCCATGGATCCCCGGCCAGCATGGAGGATTAGGCACGAGAGCTTTGGGAACATCAAAAGATTCAGAAAAGGAGACTAAAAAGAAATCAAAGATTCAGTACAATACATCCTCGATCCATCGATTCATGAATATGCTGCTGCCAGTGCCACCTCCAATTCTGGAGAGAGAACTTCAGATCTATGGAACTTCATTACTAGAAAACACTAGAAACAAATACAAAATGGCAAATGCTCATCGTCCTTCCCAGGCAAAGCCTGTATCACTTGCACTGACATGATCCTTCTTGCTACTTGCATGGTCAAATAGTATCATGTTACAAACAAGGCTAACCTCAAGTTCAGTAGGAGTAGAAAAATAAGATCTGAATATATTCATCCTTTTTCTCTTGGTAAATACTCACATTCCAATTATCAATAATAAAATAAACAACTAAACTTCCCGTCACATGGGGGAGCATCCGGTGTGCGGTGTGCCTGCTTCACATGGTTTATCACGAGACTGCCGCACATGCTATCAGCTCTGGCCTCTGACGGCTTTTGGCCGACTAAAAATACACAGCACCAACAAAAAGATACACGTAGAATAAAGGAGAGAAAAAAAGCCGCAAGTAATCTCACGAAATTAAAATGGGGGTAATATCAAGCAGATTAAAAGGAACTATGAGTGGAGTGCTCCGCCGCTGCCAGATACACCTGTTGCCGATGGTCCTCTCTGCTCCACCTACCATGCCGCCACCCGGCGCGAGCTCGCCGGAACCGTTGCTACTTCCACCGAGGTACTGTATCCCGAGCAGCAACATCCGAGGGGTATGAGGCAGCTGCGGCTTTGATCCCCGAGCATCTTGACGTGGTAGGCCAGGTCGTAGGGGATTCGGCAATGGGCGCACAGCCCCGACCATCCATGCGGTGGGGGCTCGGCGAGGAGGCCTGGTACCAGCGTCGCCCAGGCGGGTCAGCGAGGCTCGGTCGGGCGACTACAGGAGGCACGGGCGGCAGCCGTGGTCGGGCCGAAGTTCGTGCTCACCGGCTTCGCGGCGGCGACGACGTCACAACTAGTAACGCGGCCGTCCTCACCTCATCGCCCGACATGGCTCATCTTGCTGTATGCTTCTGGGCTGGCCAATAATAGGAACGCCCACCCCTGAAAGAGAGAGAGAGGACGCGGACAGCGATGAGTCGAGGAAGTCGCCGGCCGACGCAGACGAGGGCGAGACGGCGTCGAGGACGAGCTAGGAAGGCGCTGCCTCTTAACCGTGTCCACTTCCTTCATTCCTCTCTCCTTCATGCTAAAAAAGAAAAACACACAACACAACACTTGTGTGAAGGAGAGGAAGAACGGAGAGGGCAGCAGCATGCCCAAAGCGGAGGTAGCGGCATGCGTAGCCAGGCGTTCGCACTCACCCACATCCCATCCCACGCCGTGCCGTCGCTCATGCCGATCGGCCCTGCGGCGGAGCGGCTCCGCATCGACCGCGCGGACACCGGTCACCGACGCCCATGGCTGGGGCGCGCATCGGGCCTCCGCGGGACAAGCCCCGACCATCGCCGGGTCGCCGGGCCTCCGGGCGCTCGCCCGCTGCTCGTCGCTGGGAGGAGCCCGGCCCGCCGGGCGGACCACCGCCATGCCTACCGGGAGATCCGGCGAAAACCAAAAAACTAAACCCGTCAAGTACACCACCCTTGCCCGCTTGTTCCGCACGCCGCGAGCGAAAAGCCGGCGCCGCCATCCAGCTCCTCCCCTTTCGAGACGCGGCCCTTTCCCCTGCCCAACATGACGGTCGGCAGCTGCATGCATGAGAGGAAAAATGGAGACACAACTAGCAGCGAGCAGGAAATAACAGGGTGGGATGATGAGGGGATAACCGGTGGCTCGGTACCGTAGGCAGCTCCACGGCAACAATGGACCACAAGAAGTACCATTTATACCCGCACACGGAATTTGGTGTCCGGGCTTTCTATAAGTAGAAGCCGCAGATCGAGACCGTCTAATGCGCCACATGTCGCACATCTAGGATGGTGGTAGAAAACCACCCCCCGGGTGGGCTAGTGCCCACGAGGTTAGAAAAATCACACTAATATATATATATATATATATATAGAGGGAGAGTATAGTCTGTAGCTAGCTACAAAATTTGATATTGTGTAGGCAGGCCGTATGGCTGAACCAAACGCGCGCCAGCCCATTCACCGGGTGTTGCCGAGCCATGGTCCTAAATGCATGCCGCGGAGCGTGATTGATGGAAAACAAAAACGGCAATTAGTAACTGCAGACGCGCGTGATCTATGGCAGACTGACACACGTGCTTTGGTCTGCATGTTACGTGAACTTTGGTCTCGTTGACACGTGCTTGGCTGCTGGTGTTTAGTTGTGCTTCGCGTACATGCAGGAGACCAGTGCTGCATGCTTGCATGTTATTGTGGTAATTTTGTATATTATTATTTTGTTATTACGGTAAATGCTAGTGATTTAACCAAAAGTGAGCAACATTAACGTGCAAAAGAACTACTAAAATCGAATTTGGAAAATATTTACGATAATCACATTATCATTTACCATAATCCAGTTACCATAACGACATAGTCGGTTTACTATAATATTTGCGGAGGAAATGATTACCATTTACCGTAATCGAGTTACCATAATGCATATTCGGTTTACTACAATATTTGTGAAGTTAGTTCAAATGTTTTCTTGCACATTACGTGACAATAATATGATTTCTTGCACATTCACCATTGAAAAGTATTTCTTGCAAGTTACATGACAAAGCGCTTGATCACATACAATCTTGGTTTACATGCACAAAATACAAAAATGAATTTTTGGCGGTCTGCTGTTAGTTCACTATAGCTTTGAGCTCCTAACATATTCAGATCAAGATCCTATTTGAAGACCGGCTGCAGGCTGCTCCTTTACTCCGATTTCCTACAAAATAATCCAAGGAAAAATGTAGTAAATGATGTGATGTATTTACAATATTGAAATGTGAATTAAGAACATGGGAAAATATGTAAATTTAACTAAATTTGTTGAATATTATGAGAAAGTAAAATTACTAGAATTTCGTATAATAAGATATAAGATTGGAGGCTGAGTTATCGTATCATTATTCTAAAATTTGGAGGAAAAAAAAAAAAAAGGATCAATCCATGAAGCCAACATAGCCATGCATGCAGCTTGTAAGATCGATGTGCAGTAGAGATTGCATAGATCGATGGGACAACGCTAGAAATAAAATAGAAATACAGTGAAGCCACACATACTCGCATATACTCCCTCCGTCCCTTTATATGTGTCGTCCGGTAAACGTGTGTGTGAGAGAAATACGGTTTTCTAGAGACAAACATTTAGGGACAGAGGGTATATTCTAAAGGAATACTAGTGCTAATCCGATGGGAGAGACTTCCAGGATGAACAACGACTTGAGATGTTTGCGGCTAAGCTAGCTGCTTACCTCGGTACGTAGTTTGTAGACCCGCACCGTACCGGGAACCAGCGCGCCGTCATCAGAGCCACGACGGCACCCATTTGACAGCAGCCACCACAAAACCAACGGCCACGACGCCCGCCCTGCGCTGCGCCCAGCGACGAGCACCTCGGCCCTATGAACCGCAGCGCGGCCCGCATAATCCTGTTCCGCTGCAGCAACAACGAGGCCTCATCCTGTAGGTGATGTCCGTGTGCCGCGAGGCGCGAACAGCACCGGCGCGAGCCACCCCCGAGCGCCGCTGACCCGGCCGGACGCCGTCAGGAGGCCGACGGCCACGCCGGTGGCCACGACACCGGCCCCGAGGAACATTAGGAGCTCGACATGATCTGAAATGAAGGACACGTACATGATCTGAAATGAGGGACACGCGTAGAACCAAGATGTATTGGGGAGAGTATGCCACTTACATGATCTGAAATGAAGGTCACGCCTGACTAGAGGAACATTCGCATGCATGGCTCGGATCGGAGCTTCTCGAGGACTCCAATCATCAAAAAATCAAACAATTTACCTAATACTACCAGTTGGTTGGGTGCCGCTGCGCCATCGACAGCCGCAGGAACGCGTGGTCGTCCACTCCGCCTCCGGGTGGTCGGCTGCCTCCGCCCGCGACACCATGCACCATGCCGTGATGTGGAAGCCGCCGTTGATCAGGACGCCGCCGGCGCTGACGGATCAGCCGGGTTGGAGGAGGAAGGAAATAGAGTCGATGGTGCTTTTGTGGTGAGAACAACGGTGTTAATGGGCCGCTAATATAGGGTGCATGGCCTCGCGTTTGTTTGGAAATGGAATTATTGCTAGTTATTAATTACTGAGCCATGCATGCATGCAACGAATTTTCGGATGGGACTGGGATGTGGCCGGTCGGTCCGCTCGCTTCGCCAGTTTGGGCTCGGCTACAAAATTTGATATTTTGTAGCTAGCTACAACCTAATAGTTCCCTATATGTATATATATATATATGTATATATATATATATATATATATATAAAACTAATACTCCTTAGCTAGCTACAGAATATAATATTTTGTAGCCGGGTCTAAATTCGTGAGACTAGCGCACCCAACCAGGCCTGTGCATTCACCCACCGTAGGCCATGCGTTTGACTCGTTGGAGGTGGTCCTCTTCATTTCTAATTAATACACGCATCCATTGATTAAATTCCCTAATTTTGCCATTTCCTTTTTTTTTTTCATTGGCCACAAAATTACCGAACCTATTCTCCATCTCCAGATGTAGACCGAAGCTCTCCCAAGCAGCGCAAATCATCGACGGCAGGCCGGCAACGCCTACGAGCGGTACGTCCTTCCAGACGGCGGCGGCACCTCCTTCCAGACGGCGGCATCACCTCCTTCCAGACGGCGACAGCGGCTGCTTCTCCTCCCAGCGGCGCTGGCGCGCTCAATGGGCACGACGGTCGCTCAGATGCAGTCTGGCGGTGACGCGGCACGCCTCGCTTGGATGACGGCGGCGTGGCTGGCGGGGCGGACCTGACTTCGGAGACACTCACCTTGTGTGGATCCGTTGGCAGGAGGTGGCGGCTGGCGCTGTCTCCATCCACGGTGGTCCACGGCAATACATCTGTCCGTGTATCGGCAGCGGCGAAAATACACGACATCAGGTGAACACGCCCAAAACTATATCGGTCGTACTCCTTCACATATTCTTTCTACAAGGTGCTATTAGCCTGAAGGTCTTGCTAAAAAGTTTTATCTTGATTTTATATCCCTGCTTCCGCCTTCGTAGCACATGTTGTGGAGAGTGCTGGTCACTACGGCAAGATGGCTATCATGTCCACTACGGCAGCAGAATGGTCAGCAAAGTTCATGGCATGCGACCTGTTCTGTAGAGATTAATTGTGGCCGCCCTCGGACGTGGCATACGAGCTCGCAGTTCGGGCATAGTGTAATTCACCTGCAACGCCGCGGCGCTCTCCTTCCTTCGCCTGCCGGCACTGTTCGAGGAGGTGGCCGGCTAGTTTGGGGAGATGGACGTGGCGTGGCGTACACCCCTGGGCAGCCCCGGTGCCACCGCTCTCGCTCCGGGCGCCAATCATGGAACGTCGGCGTTTCATGGACGCCGACAGCATCATCGTTAACATAGCCGTCCAGCTCGAGCAGGGCAGCAGGGTGCCATGCTCCGACTATGTACTGATGTTCTAGTAAATTTGATCATGGTTCACAATTCTCGTAAATACTTGTATTCATATATAGTACAAAGTTCTCGTAAATAATCTCTGTGCAAGTTATTCCATAGTGTGAGATATTCATATAGTATGAAATTCTCGTAAATATTTACAGTACAGAACTCTCATAAACTTACTATACTCTCCCTATATAACTGCTATTTGTGGCCTAAGGCTCTAAATAGTATATAGAGCCACGGTGGAGCGCCGCCCACCTCGGACGAGCCTTCTTTTAATCCTGCCATCTCCACACCCGTAAAGTGTTGGCCCACGACAGTAATTTTTACTACCAATAGCGTGTTGTGCTGCTTCGTAGTCTCCAGCCATATTAGAAAGTAAACTACAGGACCTCACAAGTAAGTATTACTACCAATCCCCATGAATCCCGCCCCTAAACATCGCCGCATTCATTCTCCGATGTCCTTATATTCTTGACGCAGCGCCCCTACTCCACTCTGATGATGGCCAGCAGCAGACATCGTCCTGACCCCGACGGAGATCGCAGTGGCCTTCTCCCACCCCGAAGGCAGCAGCAACGGCGACGGCGACGTCCCTCCGCGCCACCAGCGGCGACCCTCCCCACCCTCCGACGACAGCAGCAGCGACGCTGACGACGGCGGCCCTCTCCCACGCCCACACCGATGGCCGCGGCGGACCTCCAAGCCCACCCTGACGGCCGGCGGATTCCCGGTCGTGGCTTCTGCATCGGCCGCAATGGCCAGATATGGCGCTCCTGGCCTGTGCGGATGGAGCACCTCGGCGGTGGTGGGGCACATCCCACGCTCATGGCTCCTCCCACGGCGGCAGCACGGCGCAGCGCTAACCTTCCTCAGAAGCAGTACTATGAAAGGCACTGCTGCCTCGCCGGCCGCTAAGCATGCATGTGCATGTGCTACTCAGCCTGCTCCTGTTGTTTTGATCTCTGCGGCATGTGCAAATGAGTATCTATTTTCGGTTAAAAAATTCATGCGTATGTATTAACGATGAACGAGGAAATATTACTATTTGATTTTTTGTTACTTTCTGGCTGATTACTACTGAAAACGACCATTACTACTCCGATGTTATATTGATCTTGGCGGTGTTTAGAGCCCCGAATTCGGGGCTGCCAAAAAAATTTCATGCCAAATTTGCACTGTAGAGTAATCTTGAAAAAGACCGCGATGACGTTTAGTTTTGTTAGTGGTAAATATTATCCTACCATGACGTAACTAGGCTCAAAAGAATCGTCTCAAGAATGTACATCTAAACTGTGCAATTAGTTTTTTATTTACCTAAATTTTATACTTGGCGTGGCGTTTTTTGGGTGCATTAAATGTTTTCGATGTGATGGGATGTGATGGGAATGCAGGAAATTTTGGAGGGAAGTTGGGGCTCTAAACACCCCCTTATTGCCATACGAGCATTTACAGTTTCAGTTTTGGAATAGTTGTTTCTACTGCTTGGATGAAGAACGTAGTACTGCAAAGGACAAAAACAAGTTTTACTAATTCAGAATCTTGCTGCTTGTTTGGTAGAAGAAAAAGGTGAAAGTGTTTACTACTATAGTTTAGAAAAAAAAAGAGAGTTCAAAGACTAATTGCCGTTTCAACACAAGTTTACGGTTGCGGCAGGGATTAGAAGAAAACTTACTGTTGCGGGTGCGTCTAGCTGCTTTAACATGCCTTTACACGACTTTACGGTTTTACGGTTGCAGAAGGGAAACTTACTACTAAGTTACGGTTGCGGAAGAGAATTAGAAAGAAAATTACTGCTGTGGAGGACAAAAGAATCTTACTACTAAGTTGCCAATTATTAGTAATACCTGATTTCAAAAAATCACTACTTGAAATTTACGTGGTTCAAAAAAGTAGATGAATTTACTACTATAAGGAGATGGAATTACTACTACAAATCAAACTAAAATAATTACGGTTAGATAAAAATCAAGGGTATCACAAATAATCTATCATGGCATCGAGACAATCACGAATAATATAGAAGCAAATAAAGTCGCAGGGAAATGTCTTTTATTTCCATGCACGAGCTTAGAGGAGATGATTTGACATGCAAAAAGCTGATTTGACTTGTCCTTTACTCTCTCCGTTCCACAGTACTTGCAATTCTAAGACGATATCGTGGTTTTAGTATCTCAAGTTTGATTAATTATAGATAAAAAATATTAATATTTATGCTATCAAATAAATCTCATTAGATTCATTATGAAATGTAGTTTTTAATAAATTAATTTGAAGTCATAAATATGAATAGTATTTGGTAAAAATTTGGTCAAAGATAGGTCACTTTTGATGGCACGGAACCCATAGTTGCAAGTAGCCCGGGTAAAAATTTGGATATTGGGAGCCCGGGGCTTGCTGTAGCAACCAGGAAGCCCCATCAAGCAACCCACCCGGTCCGCACTCCGCAGGCCACCCCCTGGGCTGGTGGGCTCACCTGCGTCTCAGGAATCTTGCACGGTGGGGTGGGTGGGTGTGGGGGGGTTATGGGTCCACTCCTGCAGCAACGTCAGCCACTCCTGCACGGTTGCCTGGTTTTGGAGGTTTGTATGCGTTGAATAATTGATGTTCTTCCTAATAGCCCTATGCTTTTTATACAGTGCCTCGCGCAAATGGGTCTGTACACATATTCATCATGCATGATATGCACATTCGAGGCATACACACGAGCGGGCGTTGGTCGGCTATGCATTGCTTTTGGAGGTTTGTATGCGTCTAATTGGCCAGCACGGTGGTGGGTTTTCTATGTGTGGTTTGTATGCGTTGAAATAATTGATATTAGCTAATGGCCTTTGTTTCAAATTGATTTGAATCCCCACCCGGCCCTCCCCAGTTCCAAGACGGCGACCCAGCCCGGCGACGCACCCCCCCTTCCCAATTTGCGGCCCGACCTCCCCATGGCGCGCCGCCTCCACATCGCCCCATCTCCCTCCCACTTTCGGCGGCTCGTCCACCCCGGCCATCCACCCCTTCCGGCGGCTCCAGGCACCTCACGTGGCTGCTGGATCTGACCTCTCTCGGTGGCACGGCTGCCAAGCAGTGGTCGTCTCCCCAAGTGGCCTGTACATCCCCGCACCCTCCCACTCCGATGGCCACTATGTCCAGCTCCCACCACCACTGACTGCCCCGGGCGGCGGCGAGCTCCCACCACTTCGATCCAGCCCGGCCAGCGGTGGCCTAGGACAGCGACGGCCCGGACAGGAGAGCCACAGTCCGCCCGCTCGACCTGGTGACCTCCCTCAACTCGGCGGTGGCGGGGCCTTTCCTTCTACTGGTGTTGCGGCGGCTCCCCTCCACAACCCACCGCTGCATCCCGTCCCCACCACAAGGGCGTCGTTGTAGGCAGTGGTACACCATCCAGCTCTCCGTGGCCTCTATGCAGAATGGTTCATTGTATTGATGTTTGTATGCACGTCATTGTGGCCTCAATGCAGAATGGCTCCATCCAGCTCTCGTGGCCAGCTGTGGTGCCGGCGAGATCGTGCCTCGTGGGCAGTGGTACAACGTCACCCTGTTTGGCCTCCCCACTGCATCCGTCATGAGCTGCTGAGATAGAACAAGGTTGATGTGCATTTCTATACTTATTGCTATGCTTCTTGAACTAAACGTGTAAGCAAGCAGCCACTGGTATTTGTTTGAACAAGAATGATTTCTATGCAGTCCAGCAGAAGTGAGGTTTTATACTTGCATCTTCCAATTTTAGTACTTATTTCCATCACAATTGTATTCAAAATTCATTTCAAATTCCAAGCAATCTTTCACTGCATATCGTTAGTTAGTCATGCTTCTTTTTAGATTTCTATGCATTATCAGAGAATTTTTATATATATTATTGTTGGCTGAAGGTTTTGTGGCATCACTGATTGTTGAGGATGAGGAGCGAGCAGATTGACAAGGTGCGCCCTTTCCTCCATCCTAGCTCTGACCTCTTCCTGTCTTCGTTCGGATCTAACAGATTTTAATATTTATGCCTCCATCCTCGCCTCTGGCAGGGCCACGGACGTCATCGGCGCCACGGTCGCCATGTCCACCGCTTGTCTGCCACGGAGGGTGTAGGTAAGATTAAGTGGACCACCAACTTGGCGAGTAGCCAACTCATGGGCAGCTTTTGGCCCAATCCCTGCGTCATGTGCTGTTTCAATTTCAAAAGCTTGTAAATCTAAAATTTTCCTTTGTGACACCATTAAATGTAAGGTTTTCTGGCAGGTGTAGTGCATGATTATGTTCCAAAACCAGCTCAGACACTTCAGAATTCCCTTGTCTCGATCCATTTTTAGATTCATGTGGACTTGACAATCGGTTCTAGTTTCGCTCGAGGGCATTTTGTTAAATGATCTCTTTTGTCATGGCAATCGATGACCCTCATTTGCGCAAAACAAATTTGCATGATGTAATCTTGCCATCAGATGGTCTTTTGTTTGTATACCTTTTTCTGACTTCGAAGCCTTGTTGTCCACCGTAGCTAAGCCAAAATGCCCAAGCTTCATTTCAATTTCCAAATTCCATGCCAACGTGAGGTACCAAACCCGGTAGCATTTCTCTATAAAAGAAAACATAACAGGAGATGGGGACTTATGCAATTGCAAATAAAATTTTATTACTAATTCTAGCTCGTTGTTGTTGTTAATTCTAGCTCTCGTGGCAAACAAAATATATAAGCAAAAGGTAGCTGTACGTGGGATTGAAACAAGAAGATCGATCCATTGATGCCGAATAACAAGTAATACAGAGGGGTTTTAATACTCACTTGTTAGCATCACGATTCAGGTTAGCCTCTTTCCTGTTGGCCTCTTCTTCTACCTCCATAGAACAGAATAGAGCAGCAGGGCAGCTCGTCACTGCACTTGAATGATCCAGCGAATCATCCCAGCGAATCGTCCCCTCTGTCGATGGAGTGGAATACCTGGCGATCACTCCTTGGTGCCCGATCTGTGCAGTTCTCTAGCTATTGTGGCTTTTTCTCACCAGCTGCCGACTGCAGTCCGCTCGCCCTTTTTCATTTTCTCGCGCCTCCTCAGTTTGAATAACTATGGTTCTCGATGCTACCAGGGCCGCAACAAACTTATGGTCCGATCTCAATGCTGGCTTCCTCTGCTGTTTGCTCGTTGCCGCTGGATCAACAATGCACGGCATCGGGCGTTCTATGTCCCAGGACGTAGAGGTGAGTAAGTTAGAGGAGCCGGTTCCAGCAACTGCAGTCCTCCGACATATGCAAGACTATCATGTCATCTGACATATACAAGACTTGCATATGTCAGAGGACTGTAGTTATTGCTCTTTCGTAGTATATTGGACATGGTCATTCTGTCCTCGCTGCTGTTTCTGTTGACGATAAAATCGGTAACACACCAAAAACAAGAGCAAGATCGCTCTACGTAGGGCAAGCCGAAATTGGGAATCGGCAAGCGCCTAGGGATATCCACACCTGGACCGTGTGCCTCCAACGATGAGCGCGATACACAAGACACGTCGTTGGAGGAGCCTCGTCGGGAGCGCGATACGCAAGACACGCCGGTGAAGTCTCTTGAAACCCGAAGCCCCACACGCCCGGGACGGACCCCGTGAGGGCGCGCAGCAGCTATGGGCTGCCCTAGCCGGCCTGACCGCTCTAGGGCGTTGTTGTCGTCGATCTTCCGTTCATGGCATCGGCGGCGAAGAAGAAGAGAGGAAGCTGACCTACAAGCAAGACGGTAGTAGATTGATTTTGTCGATTAGATGTAGATGGGATCAAATCGGCCATGAACCTCTTGTTATATAGAGGAGGGTGGTCTTATCCTTTTAGTAAACCGTCGTTGGACATGCCAATCACGAAAGATCTCCTAAAACCGATCAGATTTGGGTCGGCTCGGAGTCCTATTTGCGTCACGAAGGGCGCCAGACGCGTCACGCTGCTGAGCCGCTCGCGCACGGGAGAAAACGGGTTCCGTACGCGCCAGGCCGTCGTGACCCACGCACGTGAAGTAGCGTCCAGACCAGCGACAGACAGCCGCGAGCGTCGGTCGTTTGTCGTGCTGCCCGCGTGCGTGGACGACAGAAACAGACGCGTCTGCTGCTTCACAACTGACGCAGCTTGCAAGATGCCCGGCGTCCGGCGCACTGCAGCTGAACCAAAACGCCTCCTTGGCTGGATTCCTTGATTCTCTGAAGTTGATGCTCGTCCTTAGTCATTATTTAGGGTCACGTTGACATGCTCTTCACATAAATGACATTATCCTTTCACCTTGACATAGCATGGAATGACATCCATCTGACACGTTCATATCCATCCATTTGCCTTGATCTGCTGCTCCTCTTGACAAGTGCATGCCATTTAGCCGATCATGCATGCATATATACATACACATGATGATATTCTTGCCTCCTTGATGCACACGGACATGACTGAGTCACATATATGCATATATCTCCTTCTGTTTTGCTCCACGTGTTGGCCCCTGGACATGCTTCTCCAAATAATCTTCCTTAATCGCCAAAGCAAACCAATTGATCCTTTTTTGAGTGTCAACATATGCCCCCCTGTTTTCAGGTGAAGGAGGCATGAGCCTGAAAACACCTCTCAAGACATACCGAACAACAACGATACCCATCACATCGGTTGTTCAGCTACTAAAGGCGATGTATACATCGGCCATTTTATTCTCAGGGCGATACATGTATCGGCCATTGTTTGAAGAGCACTTCAAATATTTCTAGCATATATGAGCTCCCGAATATCACTTTGATCACATTGCGAGGACTCCAATTTAGGTGAACTCTTGCTGAATTGGTTGACATTTGTAACCTTCTGAAAAGTCACGCATAGCACGATGCAAGCATCGGCTAATTTTACATACGAAAATTATGTCCACCGACACTAAAGTATGATACTCGTTGAGCCAGCATTATAGCTTTGCTATTTTGTCGTGTCGTAATATGCCGAATTTAGAATTCGGCAAAATACCTCGTTTGTTGGCTTCTCTTCATGCTGAAACCTGCTAGCAAAAGCATGGTAACAGGCTTGGCCTGTACATCTGACCAACAGCTACTGGTAGTTAAACATTGTGATCAGCCAAGCCGATTGATTAATCGGCCAATCCGATCCTGCAAGAAGTGTATCTTTGTGGCCAGCAGCTGCAGGACAAGAGGAGATGCATGCAGTAGCAACAGAGTGCGACCACCACCAATAGTAGCATGCAGGCTTATATTAGCTTGGGCACATGACCAACTCAATAGGAGAAAAAGACGGAGGTATGACAACAGCAAATGGCCCGCCCTGGCTGGTTGTTTCAAACGGCCAAGCTGTTCTAATTGTAGTGCATGCAACAGTCAGTAATAGATAACGGCGATCAACTAAACCGATCTGGCAACAGAAGGTGGTCGGCTAAGCCGATCTGGCAAAATAATGCTGATGTTCCTTCTTTCTCCTTCCAGCTTTCAATATAATATTCTAAATATATATTTTTTTTATATACAATGATCAGAAATATTGCCAGTAATGATTTCGCGCCTCATGACATTTTCTGGTCATCAGTATGTACCCAATATTTTCATGTGAAGCTGTAGATGAACCTGAAAACAAAAATAAAAAACTAAATAGCAACGATGCTCCATCCATCGGCTATCTAGCGACTAATGGCGATGTACACATCGGCCATATATGTTCTAAGGGCGATAGCTAAGTATCGCCATAAGAATTCATCTACACGAATGAGCATAGCCGAAATTTTTATTTCGGCTCTTGATCATTGATGAGCGTAATAATTTGGCAACCCTCCATAGTATAAAGACCCATACCAAGGATCAAAATAAGAGTATGAGGGATGGACATGCATACTTTGGGATGAGTTCCACATATGCGTAGGCAAATAACATGAATGATGCCATGACCAATGATTCTGATGATTCAGTGCAAACCTCCAACTTGGCAATTGTTTCATGATTCTTTTTCTCTTATTCTTTATTTGTGATGCACCGCGTCCTTGATCACCATCCTTTTCGATCTTTAGTGCTTCGTTTAGGGACCCATGCTAAGCCCTTTCTTTTTAACTCTTCTGCACCGAGCTTCGCAATTCCTTTTTCCTGCCACCTTGATAAACCGATTGAGCATATCGGTTTTGTCTTTTGTTTTGGGCGGCAATTCTTTCTTGATCTTAGGTACCTTTGCCTTTTCTTGTTTAGATTTAGAGCCTACAATGTGAATAGAGGAATTTTCAACTTGTTTACCATCAATAGCCAGATTTTTCAACAATGTAATCGGCTTTTCAATGGTGACATTCATATCTGAATTTTTCTTTTTCCGTCCATCATACTTCACGCGGTAAACTTGCTTTACCACCTTCCCTTTGGCATAGCTCGGACCGATTTTGATCAAATCGGTCTTTGTAAGATGACTCTTTCAAGCGTTTGAGCTGCATACTTCACATGTTGTGGCTCGAAATATGATGGAACATTCACCTTCCTTTGCCAATGTTGTTTTTGAGGATTATGCTTTGGAGGCAACTTTGATGCTTGGGTTTTCTTTAATCGATTCGCTTCCCCATCTTTGTATATTTAGCTAGAAGCTCTTGAAGCTAAGCTTCGGTCTTCTATTGCCCTTTTCCTTGTCATGCCTCTTGCCTCCACTAGCTTTATGAGCATCCTCCTTTTGATGAACATCTTTGCGAAAAATGACCTCTAGCCGACTCCCCTTGCTTAATGGAATCAACCGGCTTTTGGTGGAGATGGAGAGATTTTATTTGCCCCCCAGTGTTCTCTAACATCGGAGCAATATTGCTATCCTTTGAAACATCTTCAGTTTTAATTTCATGGACAACAATTCCGTCTTCAGTTGAGGGTCTTACATCTCTCTCTTGAGCGTTAGAGCCTTGAGCTTCAAGTGAATCGGCTAGTAGTGCAAGTCGATTCAAAACCTGTTTGCCATCAGGTCCGATTGAATCTAATCGGTCCACTTGTTGAGCCTCAAAAAACCTCAATCGGTCATTATAAATGTCCGATTGGATCTCATGATGAAATACATTACAACTATGAGTATCATGATCAAATGAATTACACAACTTGCAATATATAAGCTCTTCCAAGTTCTGAATTGATGGCAAAACATTGTGATCAATATGCCTAATAAATTTACTTTTCAGCAACATGTTAAAGATATGATCACAAACAGATAGAACCAAAGGTGAGCATTAAATTTGTAAGCCGATTTTCTTGTAGAATCGGCTTCAATGCTTGGCAAGCGAAGAGATTAAATTTAACACCAATCCATTCGCCGCACCATTACAATCATCTTTCATGCGAATTAAATGTATAACAAACATCGGCATGAGCAATATTCTTCAATCTTAGCCCCGAATCATAGAATCCAAAGTAATTGCAAAACTTATATCTCATTCGGGACCAAGTATGAATTGAATTTAAAGTAAGTAAAGCAATCCACATATATGTATAATTCACATTAAGCATTGGGAAAAGCTTTAACTTTGACAAAACATTATCATCGGCCTTCCAATTGAAGACAACATGTAGGCCGATGTAATCTTGTACCTTAGTGACGAAAGATGTAGCAACCAAAGTTCGCTCTCGCTAGTCTCATCGTTAGCAATACCTTTTGAAAAGAGTTTGTGTGCTCTCTCTAACGCCACCGATTTCCTCCTCGGGCACTTCTTGCATCTCGACGCCCACCATAGTAGTGGCAAAACTTTTGAAGCGCTGTGGAAAAATCTACAACAATAGGAATCGACTTAGCCGACTCGGAAGTCGTCAATGCCGATTCATGCTCAATGGCAGCAACTTTAGGCAGCTCGGTTGCCTCTCGGGGTCGGCTTAGCCATCTCAAGTAAGGCATTTGGCCTAGCCGACTTAGTTGGCTCTTTCTTATCGAAGCACACGATTGGCTATGGCTCAATCGGCTACGAGGTAAGCACTGCTGTCCATTGCGAGTTTCATCAGCACACACACTCCTTTGGTGAAGATCTTGACAGATTAATGGGCGAGGAACCAATACTCCACCTTTATATGTGTACTGCACTTTTTGTTTATAAATAGCTTGACCGATTTGAGCAATCGGTCTTGCTGATTTTTTCTATCCATTATCTCTAAAATTGTTTTGACCAACTTTTAGAATCGAGTCCAGCAATCCTTTTTGGATGATAATGCTAGTGGTTGACCTCTCGCTTGTGAATGGGAACATGAGCTTGCCCCCGAGCCTAGAAGACTTGATGGTGATCTTGAGGCTTTCCGATTGTCATTAGATCTTTCTAGCACCACCTCACGATCTGAACTTTGCCTTTTCTTCTTAGGCTCTCTAGGCTCGCCGATTATGACATTTTTTCCAATAGCGGAATCGGCTTGTCCCGGTCGAATTAAGATGGCTGGATTATTTTTCTCTAGAATTTCAGCCATCGAATGTGTCTTCCTGCAAGGTAAAGAATGTGCATCCTCTCGTAAATTGGTCTTATCGGTTTCGGATGCCGAAGAGACCAATTTGGATTGATTGCCAGAGGCAATAGGCTTAGCCGTGAAAAGTCGGCTTGACCGATTCAAAGGCGGGTAGTTGTTTCACCAGAAGGTAACAATCGGCTTGGCGGACTTTAAAAGCGGTTTAGCCGATTCGAGGGAGCATGCAACTTTTCTTTCTTTCTTGTAATCTCAAGACATTTACTAAAGAAATCTTCATTATGCTTTTTTGAACCGCTCTTTTTAAAGTTTAACAATGCATCTTTTAGTTCAGCAAGGTCTGATTGAGAAAATTTTGATGAATGCTTTTTGTCAAGCATCGGCATGTCACGTTGTGAACTTATAGCCGATGTATATGAATGCACTGGTTGCATGTTGCTAGAAGAATTAAAACTCAAAGAATTTTCAGTAATCATCGGCTCTTGACCATAAGGTGCATAATTATAATGTGGAGGAACATTATCAAAAGTAATAACCGATGAAACATGTCTAGGATCATTATATCTAGCAACATCAACATGAGAATTTATATTACTTGCAAAATAATTATTATAGTTATCATATGAATTTGCAAGTTGTACCTCAGGATAATTGTAGCAGTATTGCGATGAATTATCTCCGTACTCCATGTATGTTCAGAGATATATATTGATTCACGTGCAGCAGCGAGAATTTAAGCTTTTCTCCCGTAGGTGCAAATATGAATAGCAATAGATATTAATTCAATTGTCTTCCTGATGCCCTCCACGTGACGACAAACTGGACAAGCTTTATGTGTACGCTGGTAGTAGAATATAATAATCCAATTTTTGCTTGATCCGTATCTACTTCAGCTTGCTTCGAGTCTAATTCCTTGTCAGTCTGCAAAAATTTGAGCCGGCCTCGATGCCAGATACAACAGCAACCACGACCAACACAACCGGCCTTGAAGGGGCCTGATTTGCTGTCGGACTGCAGCAACAAAGTTTACAATCGGCCTTGAGGCCAGATCCAATGGCGATTGCGTAAAGGACAATAAATCAAATATGAATAATGATTAGGGCAGATAAGATTCGATCGGCTGCAAAGTAGAGCCGAAGCAATCTTCTTCCCCAGCGAGTCGCCAAAAAGTGTGTTGACGATAAAATCGGTAACACACCAAAAACAAGAGCAAGATCGCTCTACGTAGGGCAAGCCGAAATTGGGAATCGGCAGCGCCTAGGGATATCCACGCCTGGACCGTGTGCCTCTAACGATGAGCGCGATACACAAGACACGCCGTTGGAGGAGCCTCGTCGGGAGCACGATACGCAAGACACGCAGGCGAAGTCTCTTGAAACCCGAAACCCCACACGCCGGGGACGGACCCGTGAGGGCGCGCGCAGCAGCTATGGGCTGCCCTAGCCGCCTGACCGCTCTAGGGGCGTTGTTGTCGTCGATCTTCCGTTCATGGCATCGGCGGCGAAGAAGAAGAGAGGAAGCTGACCTACAAGCAAGACGGTAGTAGATTGATTTTGTCGATTAGATGTAGATGGGATCAAATCGGCCATGAACCTCTTGTTATATAGAGGAGGGTGGTCTTATCCTTTTAGGAAACCGTCGTTGGACATGCCAATCACGAAAGATCTCCTAAAACCGATCAGATTTGGGTCGGCTCGAGTCCTATTTGCGTCACGAAGGGCGCCAGACGCGTCACGCTGCTGAGCCGCTCGCGCACGGGAGAAAACGGGTTCCGTACGCGCCAGGCCGTCGTGACCCACGCACGTGAAGTAGCGTCCAGACCAGCGACAGACAGCCGCGAGCGTCGGTCGTTTGTCGTGCTGCCCGCGTGCGTGGACGACAGAAACAGACGCGTCTGCTGCTTCACAACTGACGCAGCTTGCAAGATGCCCGGCGTCCGGGCGCACTGCAGCTGAACCAAAACGCCTCCTTGGCTGGATTCCTTGATTCTCTGAAGTTGATGCTCGTCCTTAGTCATTATTTAGGGTCACGTTGACATGCTCTTCACATAAATGACATTATCCTTTCACCTTGACATAGCATGGAATGACATCCATCTGACACGTTCATATCCATCCATTTGCCTTGATCTGCTGCTCCTCTTGACAAGTGCATGCCATTTAGCCGATCATGCATGCATATATACATACACATGATGATATTCTTGCCTCCTTGATGCACACGGACATGACTGAGTCACATATATGCATATATCTCCTTCTGTTTTGCTCCACGTGATGGCCCCTGGACATGCTTCTCCAAATAATCTTTCTTAATCGCCAAAGCAAACCAATTGATCCTTTTTTTGAGTGTCAACAGTTTCTTACAGAATTTCTATCAGAGAACGTGAGATGTCCTTCTTATGGACAAAGAGGTAAACTTGCATTGACGAAGATTTTTTTTTGAACATGCCAGGAGCACTGGCCCGTCATGTAAGAAGGAACTCTGGGTCACGACGGCAAGCGTGCAGCTCGTTGGCTGCCTCTACCACCGACCGATCGACGCTTGGTCCCCCTTTGGGGAAAATCCCCGGTGAGACACGCCTGGGAGCGATTCCAAGGAATCGAACCCGCGTGGGCTGGGGAGCACGCCGACTGCCTCAACCACACGAGCTAGAGGCTGCAAACAACCTGCAAGGACAGCAAGGAACATAGCGTGATCGATCGAACCGATCTAGAGATCGATAGGACCGATGTAGAGCTCGCCCTCGGCCGAGATAGCCGAAACAGCCTCCGGAAGGATCCATCGAGAGGATAAACATGAAGGGTCTTCTAGGATCAGCAGGGTTACCTAGAACGCTAGCGAATCACATGGAGAAATTCGCCGGACAACAAGATAGGTTAAAAGATAGCAAAAATAGGGTTTGAGAGACATGTTGTGTTTTGATGATTTGTTGGTAGATGGGATCAAATCGACCGTGAACCTCTCAATATAGGGGGGGTGGTCTTATCCCCTTAGGAAACAAGTCCAATGCGTTTCCAACTCCAAAACTTACCCAAAATGCGAATTAGAATAAAATCAGTTCGAATCAGCGGGCGCCGGTAGTACTGGTGCAGGCCACCGGTAGTATCGGTAGAAGACCAGTAGTACTTGGTAGGCCAAATCTCCATAAAACTAATGGCACACCTTCAAACCACCGATAGCACCGGTAGAAGACCGGTAGTACCGTAAGCCAAATCTTTGCAAAATCCAAGGTGCACCGGTGGTATGCGGGTGAAGGCCACCGGTAGTACCGGTAGGCTAACGATGAAGCATCTTGGGGCATAACTCCTTTATCCGGACTCCAAATTGGACGTTTCATATATGTTTCTTGATCATCTTGACGAGAGGAACACAATGGTGCAGTCCATTCCTTATCTTAACAACTTTATAAAAATGGATATTTTCGGGTGCCAACACACACAAAGAGATCGGCAAGCCGTACGATGTGGTCGGCAAGCCTCCGGAGAGGTCGGCACTTTGCTCGGAGTGGTCGACAGGCCATACCGTGTGGTCGGTGAGCCTCCAGAGAGGTTGGTCCTTGCTTGGAGTGATCGGCATGCCGTACCATGAGGTCGGCAAGCCTCCAAAGAGGTCGACACCCTACTTGGAGTGGTCGACAAGCCGCACCGTGAGGTCGTCATACCTCCGAAGAGGTAGGCGCCCTGTTCGGAGAGGTCGGCAAGCCGTACCGTGAGGTCACCCAGCTGTCATTATAACTTGCCCATAACACTCAATTTTCTCTTGGTCATTTTTGAATGTCAACATATGCCCCCTGTTTTCAGGTGAAGAATGCATGAACCTGAAAACACAAAAAACAAGAAACTAAACAGCAACGATACCCATCATGTCGGCTATTCAACAACTGAGGGCGATGTTAAATATCAGCCATTTTTGTTATAAGAGCGATACATGTATTGGTCATTGTCTGGAGAGTACTAGGCCTCTTGCCAGACACTTGGGAAATATTTTTTTAAGATATCACCCGTTAATCACCTTCAAGAGATGCTCACCTTTAATTGTCTCAAGCATATACGAGTTCCCGAAGATTACCTTGATCACTTTATAAGGACCTTCCCAATTAGGTGACCACTTGCGGAATTGATTGCTCTTCGATCCAATTCGTAGTATGGTTTTCCACACTAATTCTCCAACTTGGAACGATTTGCTCTTAACTTTCTTGTTGTAGGCTCTTGCAATACGGGCTTTATCTTTTTCAATCTCCTTCAAACCTTTTAATCTTTTATCGGTCACCTCGTCGACATTATCCATCATTAGATCATGATACACAACAGCGGATAGATCATTTTGTTTAGCAAGCCTATATGCATCCAAATTCACTTCGACGGGTAACACAGCTTCTTGATCATAAACCAGCTCAAAAGGAGTAACCTTAGTAGCACCATGCCTTGATATGTGATAAGCCCATAAAGCTTCCGACAAGACTTCGTGCCACCTTCTTGGATTATCAGTAATTTTCTTTTTAATAAGCTTGATCAAGGTCTTGTTACTAGACTCAGCTTAGCCATTAGCTTGAGCATAATATGGAGATGAATTAAGCATCTTGATCTTATATAATTCGGCAAAATCTTTTACCTCCTTGGACATGAATGAAGTCCCTTGATCCATAGTCAATGTCTGAGGAATGCCAAATCTATAAATAATATGTTCGGTGACAAACTCAATTACCTCTCTATGTGTCATATTCTTCAAAGGGACCGCGACCGACCATTTAGTGAAGTAGTCGGTAGCAACCAAGACGAACTTATGTCCCTTTGAAGATGGGGATGAATTTGGCCAATGAAGTCTAGCCCCCAACCACAAAAAGGCCATGGTTTAATGATAGGGTGAAGCATAGCAGCAGGTACCAACTGAATATTTCCAAACCATTGACACTCCTCGCATCCTTTGTAGTACCGAAAACAATCGGCCATCATAATAGGCCAATAAAAATCAGCCCTCCTTACTAATCACTTCATCTTCAGAGCCGATTGATGCGTACCAAACATACCATCATGGACATTTCCCATAGCCACTTTAGCTTGATATCCCAAACACTTCAGCAACAAATCTTTGGCGGTTTTCCGATAGAGCGTACGTTATGCAATGTGTACATGAAAGCGAGCCGCTGAACGCTTTTGTCTACTTTGGTATTAGGATCCTGCAAAAAGACAACAAAGGAGTTCTCCAATCCTCTAAATTGGTGCTAGAATTACCAGAAATTGAACTAGACCGATTTGAGCAATTTTTAATTAAATTTGCTGGATCAACCAGATGAGAGTCGGCCTGGCCGACTTGCAAATTCAGACTAACCGACTGTGGATCTGGCTTAGGCGGCATATGCCCGGCCTGGCTGTCTTCGATCAGCAAGCTAGCCTGGGAACTTGGCCAGGCCGCTTGTGACCCGGCTTGGCCGCCTGCGCACAGCAAGCCGGGAACCCGGCTTGGCCAGTAGTGACCCGGCTTGGCTGCCCTAGGGCAGCACACCACTGGGTAGCCGGCTTAGCCAGCTAGGACCTAGTTTGGTCGTCTCGCCGCCAACCGGCTTGGCCAAGCTGCAACAATCGGTGAGCCGGTTTATCTTGACCTGCCATTTAAAAAATAGTAATTTTGTGGAAGGTCTTCCATAGCACGATGCTTGCATCGGCTATTTTTATACTAAGGGCGATAACATGATATTGGCCCTATGAATTCATCTACATGAGTATGCATAGCGAAATAAAATATTTTGGCTCCCAATCATTGATAGGGAAAATAATTCAGCAACCCTCCATGATATAAAGACCCATAACAATAATCAAAATAAGGATCGAGGGATAATCGTGCATACTTAGGGATGAATTCCTCATAGACATGGGCGGATAATATGGATGACGCCATGACCAATAATTTTGATGATTTGGCACAAACCTACAATTTGGTGATTGTTTCTTAAATCTGCTTCTTCTACTCTTTGTTTGTGCTGCACCGCTTGCTTGATCACCATCCTTTTGAGCTTCAACACTTCCTTTAGGAACCCATGCTAAGCCCCTTTCTTTTAGTTTATCTTCACTAAGCTTTTGTAATTCTTTTTCTTGCCACCTTGGTAAACCGATTGAGCATCTCGGTTTTGTCTTCGTTTTGGACAGCGGCAATTCTTCCTTGATTTTAGGTACTTTCACCTCCTTATGTTCAGATTTGGTACCTATAATATTAATAGATGATTTTCAACTTCTCTACCATCAATAGCCAGATTTCTCAACAATGTAATCGACTTTTCAATGGTGACATTCATATTTGAATTTTTCTTTTTCTGGCCATCATACTTCACATGGTAAACTTGCTTTACCACTTTCTTCTTTGAAGAGCTCTAGACCGATTTTGATCAAAACGGTCTCTATAAGATGATTCTTCCGAATGTCTTGGAGCTGCATACTCTACACGTTGTGGCCTGAAATATGATGGAACATATACTTTTCTTTGCCAATTTTGTTCTTGAGACTCGCGCTTTGGAGGCAATTTTGATGGCTGGACCTTCTTTTAATCGATTAGCAATATTGGCTTCACCTATCTTCTTATATTTAGCTTGGAGTTCCTCAAAGCTAAGCTCGCCTTCTATTGCTCTTTTCATTGTCATGTCCTTTGCCTTCATTAGCTTTATGAGCATCCTCCTTTTCTTCATCTTGATAGACATACTCCAAAGAAGGATCTCCAGCCGATTCCCCTTGCTCAATGGAATCAATTGGCTTTTGTTGGAGTTGGAGAGATTTCATTTGCCCCCAGTGTGTTCTAAAATTGGAGTGACATTGCTATCCTTTGAAACATCTTCAATTTGCAATTCATGGGCAACATCCTTATTTTAACTTGAGGGCTCTACATCTCTCTCTTGGGCATTGGAGCCTTGAGCTTTAAGTGAATCAGCTAATGCAAGCCGATTTGAAACCTATTTGCCATCAAGACTGATTAAATCCAATCGGTCCACCTATTGAGGTTCAAAAAATCTCAATCGGCCTTTATCAATGGCCGATTAGATCACATGATGAAACATATTGCAATCATAAGTATTATGATCACATGAATTATGCCACCTACAATATGTAAGGTCTTCTAAGTTCTGAGTTGATGGCAAAACATTGTGATCAATGATTCCAATAAATTTATTTTCCAGCAATATATCAAAGACATGATCACAACAAATAGAGTCAAAGGTGAGCATTGATTTCTTAAGCCAATTTTTTGCAGAATCAGCTTTAATGCTTGGCAAACGAAGGGATCAGATTTGACATCAATCTATTCGACCACACCTTTGCAATTATCTCTCTTGTCGGATGTTTTAGAATTGACCGTGGAACAAACATCAGCATGAGTAATGTTTTTCAATCTTGGCCCCGAATCATAAAGCCCAAAGTAATTGCAAAATTTTATATCTCATTTGGGAACAAGTATGAATTGAACTTAAAACAAGTAAAGCAACCCATATAGATGTACAATCCCAAGTAACCATTGGGGAAGCTTTAATTTTGACAAAATATTTTCATCAACCTCCCAATCAAAGATAACATGTCGGCCGATGCAATCTAAATTCTTAATATCATTATTGACAAGTAAAATACCTCCCTCAATTGACCTTTTAATACTACTAGTAAGAATATCACTAATAGATATATTAATTAAAATAATATGATCGGATGAGAATTTTGGTAAAATACTTGTACCTTGCACATCTACAACGAAGAGTGTCATAACCAAGGTTCGCTCTCGATGGTCAACTCATCATTAGCAATACCCTTGGATGGAATCTGTGTGCCCTCTCCAACGCTAGTGATCTCCTCCTCAGGCTCTTCACGCACCTCGATGCCCACCATTGCAGCGATGGTAGCGGCGAAGTTCTCTGAAATACCTATGGAAAGATCAGAAACAACAGGAATCGGTACAGCCGACTTAGAAGTCGGCATGACCGATTCAATAGCAATAGCAATAGCTTTAGCCGGCTTAGCTATGTTTAGGGCCGGCTTAGCCGTCTGCACTTCGCACGGTAAGGCAGCAAAGGGGACCGGCTCGGCCGCCCAAAGATGGCAGGCCGCGACCGCCTGTCCAATCGGCTTGGCTGGACGACCAGCCGGCTCGGCTCCCTCAGCACCGGAGATACCAAGAACAACCATCCTAGCCGACTCAAGATCCGGCTTGGCCGGTTCTGGCAACCTGGCCGGCTGAGCCGACTGTGTAGTTGGCTGAGCCGGTTGTGCAGTAGCAGCAACCGTTTTTGCCTCTTTTTGTCTGATCTCCTGAAGAATTTCTGACACATTCTAACCCTCTTTTATCTCCAAAGTTTCAGCCATGCAAAACGCCTTACTGCAATGTAGAAGATGTGTATCCCCTCCTAAACTGGTCTTATCGGTTTTGGCGCTGAAGAGACCAATTTGGATTGGTTGCTAGAGGCAATCGGCTTAGCCGACTGAAAAGTTGGCTTGGCCGACTGAAAAGTTGGCTTGGCCGATTCAAGGCGGGTACCAAAGGTTGTTAGCCTAGTTGGTTCACATAATGCAGCAATCGGTTTAGCTGACTTTGAAGTTGGCTTAGCTGATTCTGAGAGAGCATGCAACCCTCCTTTGGCCGATGTCTCAATTGTAATCGGCCTTTTTTCATTGATCTTTTCAAAATACGTACAAAATTGCTCCTCTAAATCAGACCATAATTCAATAGTACATTGGGACAGAGACGTAAACCATGCAACGGCAATACCAGTTAAGGATAAAGGAAAATATCGTACCTTCACATAGTCTACATTATCATAAAAGCCCAACTGTGAGAGATATACATTAATATGTTCCACAGCAGATATACAACCTTCACCACTAAATTTAATGAAATCAGGTACCCTCCAACCATCGGGGGATCTTACGTCATCAAAATACCATGGATATGGTCTATGATAAGTGGGCACCTTCCATTCAGAGGAGCCAGGTGGATTTCTAGCATGAACTAAATCTTCAATGATTTGGCTTGTGTCGAAAAAATTATGTGAAGCCGAATCACAAGCAATAACTTTCAGGCACTTTGCTGAATTCTTATTGATTCGGCTAAAGTTTGATGAAGCCGAATTATAAGAATAAACACTAGCATAAGGTGCTGAATTTGCATTGATTCGGCTATGGTTATTAAGAATACGCCGTAGCCGAAGTCATGAGCATTAGTACCTGCATATGATGCTGAATTCGGAGAGCAGTTGGCTGAATAATTCATATTGTCACTCATTGGCATGTCACGTTGTGAACTTATAGCCGATGAATATGAATTTACATGTTGCATGTTGCTAGAAGAATTAAAACTCAATAAATTTTCAGCACACCTCGGCTCTTTATCATAATATGCATAATTAGGACGTGTAAAATGAGGAGCATTATAAGTAGTAGCAGCCAATGAAACATATCTAGTTTTATCATAACTAGCAACACCAACATGAGAATTTATATTACTTGTAAAATAATTATTATAATCATTATACGAATTTGCAAGCTGTACCTCAGGATAATTGTAGTAGTATTGTGATGAATCACCTCGGTACTCCATGGCTTGGCACTTGACCACCTTGTTGAATTTTCCAATTAGCAGCTCAACACGTTGCAAAGTAGCAAACAAGAACACAAGGGGTCAAAACAGAATGTGATCGGCCTTTCTTGGCCAGATCTAATGGTAATAGTGAACTTAAGATATCAGATCAGCGAGGATTTAGAGCTAGGGCAAACAGATTCAGCTGCAAAAAGTAGAGCCGAAGCAATCTTTCTTCCCCAGCGGAGTCGCCAAAAAGTATGTTGACACAAAAACGGGTTCACGCCAACACACCAGCGGACCTTGGATGCCCTAGAGGTTGCAAACAACCTGCAAGAACAGCAAGGAACGTAGCGTGATCGATCGAACCGATCTATAGATCGATAGGACCGATGTAGAGCTCGCCCTCGGCCGAGATAGCTTTGGAACAACCTTCGGAAGGATCTGTCGGGAGGATGCACGTGAAGGGTCTTCTAGGATCAGCAAGGCTACCTAGAACGCCAGCGAATCACATGGAGAAATTCGCCGGACAGCAAGATAGAAGGTTAAAAGATAGCAAAAATAGGGTTTGGGAGAGACATGATGTGTTTTGACGATTTGTTGGTAGATGGGATCAAATCGGCTGTGAACCTCTCAATATATAGAGGGGGTGGTCTTATCCCCTTAGGAAACAAGTCCAATGCGTTTTCAACTCCAAAACTTACCCAAAACATGATTTAGAATAAAATCGGTTCAGAATCAGCGGACACCGGTACTACTGGTGTAGGCCACCGTACCTGTGACCACCGGTAGTACCGGTAGAAGACCGGTAGTACTGGTTGGCCAAATCTCCGCGAAACTGATGGCGCACCTTCAAACCACCGGTAGTTCCGGTAGAAGACCGGTAGTACCGGTAAGCCAAATCTCCGCAAATTCCAGGGTGCACCGGTGGTACCGGTGAAGACCACCGACCTGTAGGCTAACGATGAAGCATCTTCGGGGCCATAACTCCTTTATCCGGACTCTGAATTGGATGTTCCATATATGTTTCTTGATTGTCTTGATGAGAGGAACGCTGTGGTGCAGTCCATTCCTTATCTTAACAACTTTATAAAAATGGACATTTTTGGGTGCCAACACATACAAAGAGATCGGCAAGCCGTACGATGTGGTCTGCAAGCCTCCGGAGAGGTCGGCACTTTGCTCGGAGTGGTCGACAGGCTGTACCGTGCAGTCGGCGAGCCTCTAGAGAGGTCGGTCCTTGCTTGGAGTGATCGGCATGCCGTACCATGAGGCCGGCAAGCCTCCAAAGAGGTTGACACCCTGCTTGGAGTGGTCGGCAAGCCGCAGCGTGAGGTCGGCATACCTCCGAAGAGGTAGGTGCCCTGTTCGGAGAGGTCGGCAAGCCGTACCGTGAGGTCACCCAGCTGTCATTATAACTTGCCCATAACACTCAATTTTCTCTTGGTCATTTTTGAATGTCAACAAAACCATTAGCCATCCATCTTGCAGTCCAACAGTCAATAAGAGAGAAACTATGGTACTTCCATTGAGCAGTAACAGAGAAGTAGAAGCCAACTGGAATAACAAATTCAACAGCCAGACAGGTTGGGCCAATCTATAATAGATGCAATAGAGTCTGATAGAGTGGAGCACATAAAGTTCAGATGGCGCAGTAGCTGACGACTACAGGGAATCACCACTAGCAATCCTTGTCTTGAGGAGCTCATGATCAACCAGCTGCTCAGAATAAAACAATGGCACACTAACCCACTGATCACGGCATGTAGATGGTCTGAAAGCTATGTAGTGCTGCTCCAAAAATGAATGCAGATCCCCACGGTCAAACACACAGCAGGAGATATTTAAAATGGAATGATAAGTCACAAGCACTTCACATTGGCACCTAGAATGCCACCAAGCTGAAAGCAGCATGATCAAATTGAAGCACCATTGTACAGTCAATTCATGGAGTGCACTGAAGGATGGCCATGATATTGGTCGAAGGTCAACACTATCACACATCACCATAGCACCAAGCACTGATAGCATCATGTATGTCTGGGGCACTACAAGGTCAGTGAGCACGAACCTGATTTGTTGGCGAATTTGTATAGGCCATGGGGGCTTCCAAAGGTGACCACAGTAACACCTGACAGAGCGCCTCTCAACCATGTTGAATGATTGCCATGGTAGAGGACGCAGCCCAGCATCACAACTCGTCAACCTCAGTTCGTCAAGTGGTGGCCATGGTTGGTGTTGATTGACTGCAAGTAGTAGTTCTAGCACCATTGGATTGGGACCGATCATATCCACAAATATCTTCTGACCCTCACAAATGTCCAAGACGGTGGAGGTGGTGTCAGCCGCGGCAACGGAGGAAGGTGCGGGCGCGAGCGTGACCGAGGCGGAGGCCGAAGGCGCAGACGCGGGCGTGATGCAGGTGAGGTCGGATGGGTCGAAGTCCTCCTCGCCGATGGGGCCCGAGAGCTTGTACCGCGTACTGTCATGGCCCTCGTCCACCTCCTCTTCCTCTAGCTCTTTGTCGGAGGCAGGGATGTACTTGTTGTCGACGGGGCCGCACTGGACGAGCTTCTGGCTCGCGTCGAACTTGTCACACAGCTTGCGAAGTTCGTCAAGGATGAGCTTGGCGGCGAGGGGATCCATGGCTCAGAATAATAGGAACCGAGGACCGCTGTCTCCGATACTAGTTGTTAGCAGCACTACTACAATCATTCACCGATAACTCGATTCAGGCGAAGAAGGATACAGGACCTCGGGGGAAGGGAGGTCGGAGTAGAGAAGAAGGGGTACAGAGGAGGAGATCCTTGAGGAGGAAGATGAAGAGAGAGGTATTCTGTTTCTGATAAATGTTCGATGCCCCTTCTGATTGCTGCTGAAGCTTTTGTATTCAGATTCATGATTGACCATGCCGAGTTGCCGAGGCCCATAACCTATAGACTGAGCTGGCGGCCCAACATAAGATGCCAGTTTTATAGATGCTCCACAAATTCGGTTCAGGACACCATCGTTTCGCTCACCAATGCTCTCTTGCAAATTCTCAAAAAAAAAAAAAAAAAAAAAAAAAAAAAAAACCAATGCTCTCTTGCAGGTGACGGTCGCAGGCTACACGGCGGGCCAGCGCGCCAAGTAGGTGCCCCATGGGAAGTACATCGCCTGTGTCTCCATCCTCATCGGCACCGCCATCACCATGTTCCCGCCCGTCCTGCTCAGCATCTTCCCCGTCAGCCCGCACTACATCATCCCCGTCTCTGGCATGATGGTCGGGAACGCCATGACCGTCACCGGCGTCACCATGAAGAAGGTCCGGGACGACGTCAAGATCCAGAGGAACCTGGTCAGTCAGTCGGTCACCTTTCTTCAGCTCTAACCTTCGTTTTGCCGCTTATAGTTTTCTGCATCGCGATGAATCAGGTGGAGACGCCGCGGCAGGCAACGCTGCAGCAGGTGAAGCGGTCGCTGGTGATCGCGCTGTCGCCGGACATCGACATGGCCAAGACGGTGGGGCTGATCGCATTGCCGGGCACCATGACGGGGCTCATCATGGGCGGCGCGTCGCTGCTGGAGGCCATCCAGCTGCAGATCGTCGTCACGAGCATGCTCGTTGGCGCTTCCACCGTCAGCAGCATCCTCTCCACCTACCTCTGCTGGACGGCCTTCCAGCTCGATGACAAGGTCTTTGCAGACTAGGGAGAGCATGTTCTGCAGGGAAGACGAGTCTGATCTGATGCTTGCTGGGTGTAAAAAAGCCACAATGGGAAGAAAAAACTGTAACTTTAGGTGATGGTGAATTACTGAGTTGCAGTGATGTGATGTAGGAAAAGAACTGTAAATTTTCAGCATCAATGTTGACGGTGAATTACTGAACTGTAATACTAGCAGTTTTGGCTTCTGTTATTTCTGATGAGTACTGCCTGAACACTTTTCCGTACAATCAAGAGTACATATCACGTTGTCAATTTTTGTGGATCTAAAGGTGATGATGATGGAGAGCTAATTCTATTAGTTTCTATTGGAGGCTCCGATTCAAAATGTCCGAAATCTCCAAAACACGAAATTTCAGGTTTGAGACAAAAGCCAATTGCCGATCAGTCCGAATGTCTAAGATCTCCAAAACACAATGTTTTAGAATTGGAAAAAAATTCGGTGTGAATGATCTGCACCAAAACACGGTGCGGGCATGCAGCTGACGCGTGGACCATATAGAGTATAAAATTTACCATGCGTATGGTTCAAATGACGTGGAAGCCCACGTATCACTTTGAATGTCCGCACCACGTCCTACTAGAGATGGTCCTAATCAATTTTTTTCCCTTTAGGACTGGGCCTTTTCAAATCACAAGTTCTAAAATCGGATGTTTAACCTCCACCAAAAGTCCAAAACCCACCATGCGTCATCGAGGGTGGATCGTGCTGGGCTTCCCGCGTTTGAGAGTCTGGCCACTTGGGCCTCTGACATCCTTGGGCTGCGGCTAGTGATGTAAATTTGGTCTGACCAAACAATTAGCTATGGTTTTGATATTTTTATGTTCTATATATTTTAAAAAATAAAACATCAAAAATATGTTTTAGGAAACTATTTTAAAAAGAGTCTAACACAGAGGTACGGGTGCAGGACGCGAGTGACCCCTCGGGCTGACTCTCTGAATCATCTGGGTACGCTCACGTGTACCCTCTGGCCAAAAAGGGATGACTTGGCAGCTCATGAATCGCCCTCACCTGAGGAGGCCAGCCATGTTGAAATCTCATGTTTGGTTTTGGAAATTGATGACACCTTGTTATGCTAATCCTTTGCTCTAAGTGTGACTTGAGAGATAGGATTGCATGGATGACGTGGAGAATGATGATCATGAAAATGGACGATGATGATGGACATGATGGATCGTCAAGCTCGGTTGTCGGTTTGGAAGGAACCCGGAGATCAAGGCAAAGGTATAACTTGATAGGGTTTTCTTTCGGTGATCAAGACACTATAGAGAGTGTGATCACATTTAGGATAGATGGCCGACTATCAAGAGGGGATGCCGCGACTAATCCTTTGGTGAAGTGCTTCTAGGTCCATTTGACTTGCATTTTGCATTTAGGATTGAGAGCACTAACTTCGTTCTTGCCTAATCGATCGCGACATGCTAACATACATGATATTGAGATCATCTTCGACGTGTTGACAACTTGTGGCAAGAGGCGAACAAAGGTTGAAGCAAAGGCGACAACAAGATGCTGAAATTCGCAGGAAAGGGCGACCGGACCCGTCGACCGGACGCTGGACCGGACGCATGGTCTTTGACCGGACCGTCCGGTCGAGCGAGTCCGGTCAGAATAACAGAAAGCATGTTTTTCGGGCTCAACTCGGAGGGTCGACCGGACGCATGGAATGGAGGTTCCGGTCGTGACCGGACGCTTCGATCGGAAGCATGAAGATGGTCGTCACCGTGGGGGCGGGGGCTGTCAGATCTCGACCGGACGCTTGATCGGTGGCGACCGGACGCTCGACCGGACCTGCTGGTGCGTCCGATCGGCGAGTCCGGTCAGTGCGCAGAAACCCCCCAACGGCTATGTTTTTGAGTGGGCTCTATATATACTTGGATGGCCGGGTCTTTGAGCTCTCTCTTGCACATTTGAACACTCCTACACTCTTGTGAGCTTGAGATACTCCCCTCCACTCATCTCTTCATCCTAACTTTGAATCTTTGGGTGAGATTGAGAGAGATTGAAGTGCATTGCGTTGTCGATTGCATCTAGAGGCACTTCATCCTTGGAGGAGCTGCGGGATTTTGTTTCTCATGGGAATTTGCTTGGTTCCCTAGCGGCTTGGAGGTTGAGGCGGTGTTGAGCTCGATTGGAGCTTGTTCGAGGCCACACCGGTGGATTTGTGAGGGGTCGTTCCTTACCCCGCGGGAGATTCGCGAAAGAAGCACTAGTGGATTGCTCGTGGCTTGTGAATCCCCTCTAGTGATTGTTTCATTGAGCTCCCACCGGGGATTTGGCATTGGCCATTAAGCTTGTGGAACATCTAGTGGGTGTATCGCCACAACGGGGACTAGCGTGCCGGCAAGCACGTGAACCTCGGTGAAAAATCATCTTGTCAATTGTCTTGTGCTCGTTGGAGATTTCTATTGACTTGGTGATTGGCCACAACCTCTACTCGACAATGGTGGTATTGTATTCTAGCTCACTTCGCTTTACTTCACTAGTTTACCTTGTGTAGCTTGTTTAGTAGCATATCCTTGTTTAGCCTTTAGTGGTAGAATTAGCTAGTACAACTTGTTCATAATCTTGTTGTAGTGTTGATTACATAGGGGGCTTGCGTAGTTACTTTTGTAGCACCGCTTTGTTACGCTTCGCCGTTTAAATTACTAACCTGTTGCTCAAGTGTTGTTTGTAGAATTTTTAATAGGCTATTCACCCCCTCTCTAGCCATTAGGACCTTTCAAGTGGTATCAAAGCCGAGGCACCGTTTTTAGAAGGCTTAACAACCTACGGTGACAAAATGGCATTGACAATGCACATCAACAACACGAAGAAGGCGCCGCCTTTCGATGGCACCAATTTCGCCTATTGGAAGGTGAAAATGACCGCACATCTCAAGTCAATCAATAGAGAGGTGTGGAAGGTGACCGAGAGCAAGTTCAAGGTGGCAAACAAGGATGCTCCTACACCGGTTGAGGAGAAGAAGCTTCAAGCAAATGATATTGCCGTGAGCGCTTTCCATGAGGCGTTCAATGACAAGGTGTTTGAGCAAGTGAAGACTCTTGAGATAGCTTATGACACTTGGAAGAAGCTAGAGGAGTGCTATGAGGGCACCGAAGGCGTCAAGCAAGCAAAGGCATACATAAAGCTTGAGCAATTCAATAGTTTCAAGATGGAAGAGGATGAGAGTGTTCCGGAGATGTTTCACCGCATGCAAGTGTTGGTGAATGATCTCAATGCTCTTGGAGAAGAGATCAAGGACAAGACCTTCAACATGAAGTTCTTGAGGTGTTTGCCGGTGCGGTTTGGGATGTTCATCACCGTGTTTGTGAGGACAAATTTGAAGGATTTGACTCCCAACCAATTGCTTGATTAGGTTATGACCGATGACTCCTATAGAGATGACAAGAAGAAGGGACAAGCTCACGTGGCTATGCATGACAAGATCTCACTCTTTGACACATCTTCTTCATGCTTCATGGCTAAGGCCACTAAGGTACAACCTATCACTCAAAATGATGATGATGCTAGTAGTAGTGATAGTGATAGTGATGATGAGGAGCCTACACATACCGTGGGGGAGTTACAAGTCATGCTTAATGATTGCATTGATATGTACAAGGAAAGTAGGAAGGAATGCAAGAGCTTGAATAAGGAAAAGAAAAACCTTAAGCAAGAACTTGATGAGCTTCGGGCATCTTATGAGAGTCTAATGGTAGACCATAAGAAGCTTGAGAAGTCTCACTCCAAGCTTGAAAAAGCTCATTCCTCTCTACTCAAAGAGCATGAGTTGTCTTTGATTGATAACAAGGTAGTTACTTGTGATGCTAGCATATCTTGTGATATACTTGTTGATCCGTTGCCTAGTTCTTCACATGTTGCTCCTACATTTGTTGCTCCTTCATGTGTTGCTTCTACTAGTACTTCTAGCACATCTATTTCTAGTGATGCAACTTGCAATGCTATGCTCTTGAATGAGAATGCTAATTTGAAGAGTGAAGTAAAGAAGCTCAATCACACCTTGGCTAAGGCTTATGGTGGTGAGGACCGCTTGCTTATGTGCTTGGGTAGCCAAAGAGCATCTCTCTACAAAGAGGGTTTGGGCTATACCCCCAAGAAAGACAAGGCCGCCTTTGTTAGTCACAAAACAAGCTTTGTGAAGAACAACGGTAGCTATTGCAAAGCTTGCAAGCAAGTTGGTCATGTAGAGCAAAAATGCATGAACAAGAGGACCAATGTTTCTTCCATCAAGATTGACAATTTTTATATGCTTGTGAAGAAAGACAATGGTGTTCGTGCTAGGTTCATTGGTGCACCATGGATGGGCTCAAGGAAGAAAGCCATTTGGGTACCAAAGACCTTGGTGACTAACCTTGAAGGACCCAAGCAAGTTTGGGTACCTAAAAAGAATTGATTTCTTTTTGTAGGTTAATTATCGTGCCGGAGGAGAGCATTGGATAATGGATAGTGGGTGCACTCAACACATGACCGGGGATTCTCACATGTTCAAGTCTATTAGCTTCAAGGGCATTGATGATTATGAGTCTCTCACATTTGGCAATGACAAGAAGGGAAATGTATTGGGGCTTGGAAAGATTGCAATTACACAAGAGAAGAGTCTATCTAAAGTGTTGCTAGTTGACAATCTTGATTACAACCTCTTGTCGGTCTCTCAACTTTGTGATCTTGGCTACAAATGCATATTCACTAGTCAAGAAGTTGAAGTGGTTAGTGGTGATGGTGCAAACATGATCTTCAAGGGATTTAGATATGGTGATCTCTATTTAGTGGACTTCAAATCAAAAGAAGCCAAGTTGACAACATGTTTACTCTCAAAGGCTAGCAAAGGTTGGTTGTGGCATAGAAGGCTTGGTCATGTTGGGATGAAGCAATTGAACAAGTTAGTGAAGCATGACTTGGTTAGAGGCTTGAGTGATGTCAAGTTTGAGAAAGACAAACCTTGTGGAGCATGTCAAGCCGGCAAACAACATGGCAATGCACATCCATCCAAGAGCACAATGAGTACAAGCAAAGCATTTGAGTTGTTGCACATGGACTTGTTTGGGCCAACAACATACACTAGCATTGGTGGCAACAAGTATGGTTTTGTCATAGTTGATGACTACACTAGATACACTTGGGTGTTCTTTCTTCATGACAAAAGTGATGTGTTTGAACTATTCAAGACCTTTGTCAAGAGATGCCAAAATGAGTTCAAAACATCCATCAAGAAGATTAGAAGTGACAATGGGAGTGAGTTCAAGAATACAAGAATTGAAGAGTTGTGTGATGAGCTTAGAATTGGACATCAATTCTCACCAACCTACACTCCACAATCCAATGGTATAGTTGAGAGGAAGAATAGAACCTTGATTGAAATGGCAAGATCAATGCTTAGTGAATACAATGTTAGCCATTCCTTTTGGGCCGAAGCTATCAACACGGCTTGCTATTGTAGCAACCGCCTCTATTGCCATGGTATGCTTGGGAAGACACCTTATGAGTTGCTGAATGGGAGGAAGCCCAACATTGGTTACTTTAGAGTCTTTGGATGCAAATGCTACATTCTCAAGAAAGGCACAAGATTGGGCAAGTTTGACAAGAAATGTGATGAAGGTTTCCTAGTTGGATATTCAACCACAAGCAAGGCTTATAGAGTATGGAACTTGGGTAGTGGTCAACTTGAAGAAGTTCATGATGTTGAATTTGATGAAACCCAAGGCTCACAAAGTGAAGTTAAAAATCATGATGATGTTAGTGGTTCTAACCTAGAGAATGCAATGAGGAACATGGACATTGGAGACATTAGACCAAGACAAGTTGAAGATGATGATGATGCTCCATTGCTTACCACTACGGTTGAGATTGAAGCAAATGAAGGCACTAGTGGTTCTCAAGATGAAGATCAAGATCAACAAGCTAGTACACCATCTCATCCTAGTCATCAAGTACAAGTAATGCAACCTTCAAACATTGCAAGAGATCATCCACTAGATCAAATTATTGGTAACATTAATAGTGGAGTGATTATAAGAGGAAGATTGGCTTCATTTTGTGCACACCATGCCTTTGTATCTCAAGAAGAGCCAAAGAATATTGAGAAGGCATTAGAGAAAGAAGATTGGATCAATGTTATGCATGAAGAGCTTAATAACTTCAAGAGAAATGATGTTTGGGAATTGGTGGAAAGGCCAAAGGACTACAATGTGATTGGAACCAAGTGGGTCTTCAAGAACAAGCAAGATCAAGATGGAATTGTGGTTAGAAACAAGGCAAGACTAGTGACACAAGGGTACACACAAGTAGAGGGTCTTGACTTTGGAGAAACCTATGCACCAGTTGCTAGATTGGAAGCAATTAGAATCTTGCTAGCTTATGCATGTGCTCATGATATCAAGTTATATCAAATGAATGTGAAGAGTGCATTCTTGAATGGCTTCATAAATGAATTGGTATATGTTGAACAACCACCGGGCTTTGAAGATGACAAGTATCCCAACCATGTCTACAAGTTGAAGAAGGCTTTATATGGATTGAAACAAGCACCTAGAGCATGGTATGAGAGGTTGAGAGATTTTCTCATCTCTAAAGGATTCAAGATGGGCAAGGTGGACACCACTCTCTTCACCAAGAAGATTGGACAAGACTTGTTTGTGTTACAAATCTATGTTGATGACATTATATTTGGCTCAACCAATCAAGAATTTTGTGAAGAGTTTGCAAAGATGATGGCCAATGAGTTTGAAATGTCAATGCTTGGAGAGCTCACATTCTTTCTTGGACTTCAAATCAAGCAATTAAAGAATGACACATTTGTTAGTCAAGGCAAGTACATTAAGGACATGATCAAGAAGTTTGATCTACAAGATGCCAAGTCAATGTCTACACCAATGGGAACCAATAGAAGCTTAGACCCCGACCCTAGTGGCAATATGGTTGAACAAAAGAAATATCGGTCAATGATAGGAAGCTTACTCTATGCAACCGCTTCAAGACCGGATATAGCTTTTAGTGTGGGCATGTGTGCAAGATATCAATCATCTCCTAGAGAGAGTCACCTCAAGGCAACTAAGAGGATTTTGAGGTATTTGAAGGGCACACAAGATGTTGGACTATGGTATCCAAAGGGATCCAAGTTTGAGCTAATTGGATATTCGGATTCCGATTATGGAGGATGCAAGATCAATAGAATGAGCACAAGTGGCACATGTCAATTCCTTAGAAGGTCACTAGTATCTTGGTCTTCAAAGAAGCAAAATAGTGTTGCTCTCTCTACCGCCGAAGCCGAATACATTAGTGGGGAAGTTGTTGCACTCAATTGCTTTGGATGAGGTCTACATTGAGGGATTTTGGATTTAAATTTGACAAAGTACCATTGTTTTGTGACAATGAAAGTGCAAGAAAGATGACACAAAATCCGGTTCAACATCCAAGAACAAAGCACATTAACATAAGACATCACTTCATTAGAGATCATCAACAAAAGGGTGACATTTGTATCATGGGCATTGGCATCGAAGATCAACTAGCCGACATATTCACCAAGCCACTTGATGAGAAGAGATTTTGCATGCTAAAGGGAGAATTGAACATTATTGACTTCTCCAACTTGAGTTGATGCACCCCCCCACATATATGACATGCCTCTCCTTCGACAAACACAAGGTAAAAGTTGTTTGACATGGCATTCATATTATGCTAAGGACTTGTTTAGTGCATCTAGTCATCATACATTTAATAGGCTCATTCATGGAAAATCAAATGATTTCAATGTATGTGTGGCACCACTATTGCTTTGATTGTCTTTATGATCTAGTGGTGGCATATGACATGTTTGTGGGCTTGCAATCCTAGTGTTGACTCTAGAAAATGCGCTCATGGTGTGTATTCTAACATGGTGCAAGATAACCCTTATTCATTTGAGGTGTGAACAAGCTTGTCCTTGGTTCAAACTTGAATACATGTTAAGGCAAGTGATCTAGATGAAACCACATTTGATCCTTTGATTGACTTGATTTCTCTCATTTACACCTTTTTGGTGATTGTTGACAAAGGGGGAGAAATAAGTCACAAAGATGTTGACAAGGATCACACAAATAGGGGGAGCAAGCTCATAGACTATTTGTGCATTTGTATGTGCATGATCATGATGAAATGTTTGCATTGAGCAATTTAAATTCAAATACATGATTGCTTGGTGTATGCTAGTTTTTGAAATTGAATGGTGTATTGACCAACTAGCATGCTTAGGATGTATCTAGACATTGCTCACATTTATGCCTATAATGTTGATCTCATGGGGTATGTTGAGTTTTGATGAATGTCTAGTTACAAAGATGCTAAGGACTCCGATTGGTATCACGCTTCAAAGGTCCGAATTCTTAAGCCTTAGCATCTCCTTTGGTAATATTATCTCTCCCAAATTTCCATCCATACATAAGTGCCAAATTGATCCAAACACGTGGAAGCACATATGTAGGGGGAGCTCCTATTACCAAAACCGAACCTTGAAATGTTTGTCCAAACTTTGATTCGTGACTAAAATGCTATGGACAAGCAATTCAAGTTCAAATTGAATTTATTTCATATCTTTGTGAATTGGTTGTCATCAATTACCAAAAAGGGGGAGATTGAAATCTCATGTTTGGTTTTGGAAATTGATGACACCTTATTATGCTAATCCTTTGCTCTAAGTGTGACTTGAGAGATAGGATTGCATGGATGACGTGGAGCATGATGATCATGAACATGGACGATGATGATGGACATGATGGATCGTCAAGCTCGGTTGTCGGTTTGAAAGGAACCCGGAGATCAAGGCAAAGGTAAAACTTGATAGGGTTTTCTTTCGGTGATCAAGACACTATAGAGAGTGTGATCACATTTAGGATAGATGGCTGACTATCAAGAGGGGATGCCGCGACTAATCCTTTGGTGAAGTGCTTCTAGGTCCATTTGACTTGCATTTTGCATTTAGGATTGAGAGCACTAACTTCGTTCTTGCCTAATCGATCGCGACATGCTAACATACATGATAATGAGATCATCTTCGACGTGTTGGCAACTTGTAGCAAGAGGTGAAGCAAGGTTGAAGCAAAGGCGACAACAAGATGCTGAAATTCGTAGGAAAGGGTGACCGGACCCGTCGACCGGACGCTGGACCGGACGCATGGTCTTTGACCGGACCGTCCCGGTCGGCGAGTCCGGTCGAGAATAATGTAAAAAAGCATGTTTTTCGGGCTCAACTTCGGAGGGTCGACCGGATGCATGGAATGGAGGTTCCTCCACGCGTGACGGACGCCGATCGGAAGCATGAAGATGGTGGGAATTTGCTTGGGGGGCGGGGGCTCTGAGCCCGTATCGACCGGACGCTTCATCGGTGGTGATGGGACGCCGACCGGACCGCTGGTGCGTCCGGTCGGCGAGTCCGGTCATCAATCCCTTGGAAAACCCCCAACGGCTATGTTTTTGAGTGGGCTCTATATATACTTGGATGGCTGGGTCTTTGAGCTCTCTCTTGCACATTTGAACACTCCTACACTCTTGTGAGCTTGAGATACTCCCCTCCACTCATCTCTTCATCCTAACGTTGAATCTTTGGGTGAGATTGAGAGAGATTGAAGTGCATTGCGTTGTCGATTGCATCTAGAGGCACTTCATCCTTGGAGGAGCTGCGGGATTTTGTTTCTCATGGGAATTTGCTTGGTTCCCTAGCGGCTTGGAGGTTGAGGCGGTGTTGAGCTCGATTGGAGCTTGTTCGAGGCCACACCGGTGGATTTGTGAGGGGTCGTTCCTTACCCCGCGGGAGATTCGCGAAAAGAAGCACTAGTGGATTGCTCGTGGCTTGTGAATCCTCTCTAGTGATTGTTTCATTGAGCTCCCACTCCTATAGAGATGGGGATTTGGCATTGGCCATTAAGCTTGTACAAGAAAAGTAGGAAGGAATGCAAGGGCTTGAATAAGGAAAAGAAAAACCTTAAGCAAGAACTTGATGAGGTTCGGGCATCTTATGAGAGTCTAATGCATGAGGACAAGGAACTCCCCAAGCCTGGGGCATGCTCATATTATATGGTAACGGCATTAGATACCAGAAAAGACAAACTTGGTCGACCAAAAAAAAAAAAATATATAGCCCGTACAGCACAAATCTCTGCACAATGAAACAATATCTCCTTTTTCTCCTCTCGTCTTAACCGCTGGAGAAGAATTTGAGAATCCAGCCGAAATTAGGACTTAGGAAAGCGATGCCGCGGTTGTTCTGTGATTATGCTTGACCTTGACTTAGTGCTATGTAAGGGCCTGGTTAGATCTTAAGTTAAAAACATACAAACTATTCTAATATGGTATCAAGTTAAAATATCTTAAGTTTAACTAACTATATAAAAAGTATATAGAAATTGATCTTTCATGACACGATTTTGATTCGTCATAAGATTTTCGTTATAGATGTTCATATTTCTACTAGTGTCATTTACATAATCTGCCTGTGGAAAGAATATATATAACTAAGCGCGATATTTGTCAGTAGTCACTAGTCAGCATCGATTGACAACGTACAGAAGGAAAGAAAGAAATATACATCTTGAGACAAATCATCACCGGCAGATAGCATCAACACACAATCTGCAGGGTGGTATTATGCATAGCAATAGCAAAGCCCATACATACATATACATGCATCTCTCTCTCTCTCTCTCTCTCTCTCTTCTCACAAACACAAGCTGCTTGGATCTAGCTAGCTAAGCTACCTCACTAATATATTTCTGCAACCCTTGGACGGCCGGCGAGGACTATATATATTAGTTGACAGCGAACTTGCCACCGCGGTGAGGACCATAGTAATGGCTGTACTTGCCTTGGTGTCCCTGCTTGAACTTGCCATGGTGGCCATAGCCACCTTAACCACCATATCTGTAGCGGTGGTACGCTTCGTGTGCTTCGCGAACCGCAGCAACTCCGGCTGCTAGGCGGCTCATGCCCATGTGCTGCGGCGGCGCTCCGTGACCGTAGCCATAGTAGTCGTAGCCGCCTCGATGACCATGACCATGGTGTGTAGGGTAGCCTTGCACAGGATAGCCGCCGCCATGTCGAGGAGGATACCTATACTGTGGTGGCGGCGCGTGGTAGCCGCCTGCAGCAACGTCCCAACCCGGATACCCATCCGCCGCCGCTGCCGGCGGCTTCTCCTTTCGAGGTCGCTGCTGCTGGTGTGTTGCAGTTGCAGCAGCAGGAGGACGGTCAGCAGCTGCTGCGACTGGCTTTGCCTTTGGCTCCGCTCCAGTCTTGGGCGGCGGCTTTTGCTCCTCCTCCTTCTTCCTCCTCCTCCTCCTCCTCCTCCTCCTCCTCCTCCTCATACGCCGCCGCCTTTGCTGTCTTCACCTTTTCCACCACTTCCTCCTTTTTCCAAGCACGGCCATAGCTCTGCGGCATCCGAGGGTGGTGGTACGCCGGAGGAGGGTATGGCGGTGGCACGTTGTCATATGCAGTGGTGATTGAAGATGAGAACCTGGAATGGTGTGTCGCCTCCGGCATCCAAGGGTACCGCTCATTGCCCTGCACATTGCCTACCGCCTGATCGCTGATTGGACCAAAGTTGGAGGGTCCAAAGGTGAAGTTCCCTCCGATGTTGATGTCCTTCTTCTTCTCCCCCTTCTTCATATCTCTCTGCGCGCTGGCCAGATTGAAGAAACATCAGACAGCAGATCACAGGCACTAAGTCCGTACCCACTCAAAATATATATACCTATCATCACTCTATATATGTTTTACATACATATATGTATATTTTTTAGATAATGGATAAAATATCCGGCCATACATATATGTATATATAGGCACAACCATGACAAAAGAAATATTTGTGGCACAAAGTTAGTATATTACGGAGTATTTGATATATCATGAAATATATTTTCATAATATACTTATTCAGTGTCATAAGTGTTGATATTCTTTCCTATAAAATAGTAAAACTTATAAAAGTTTGAATTTGAACAATGGTAGTTTTTTTTTTTTTTTTTGAACAGAGGGAGTATCCATTACGAGAATAGGCTCGTTAGTCGTCTCACGTGTCTAAAGCAAAAACCTAGCTAGAAACGACTCAGAGTAGCTGCTGTGTGCAAGATGTCAAGTCTAAACAACAGATATATACTGGTTTCTCACCCACAACCCCGCATAATCCCCTAAACCATTAGCATGCATGCATACGATATACTCTTTCTGTTTTAAATTATATAAGTCTTTCTGGTTTTCTAGTTACATAGATTTTGCTATGCATCTAGATATACTTTATATTTAGATTTACAATATATCAACAAAAGACAAATTGATTTATAATTTTGAATAGGAGGAGCAGTTTATATTTCTAAATATTGCAACATGAAAGAACATGACGGATAATAAAACTATAGAACAGGAGAATGAGGAAACGACAAGCTACGTACATGCTAGAGAAGTAGATGGATTTAGACAAGTAAAAGCTAAGGAACCGATGGAGCGAAGAAGGATTTCTTTAATTTCGAGTGAGAAGATAATAGGCCGGCTACACCCAACAGGGCGGTACGTCGTCGTCTTAGCTTTGTGGATGCTGTGGTATGGTATGCCATTATGGAACACGGCCTAGCGAGCTATATATAGGCGAAAGGAGGCTCCCAATGCGTGTGTGGCAGTCCAATGAGTATGCAACTGATAGTAAGTACAATAAAGAGCTATAAAGTGAGTTTTGTGCTAAGGTAGAAGAGAGAAGGCACTACAGGAATTCCATGCTTTGCCGAGTGCTGGCTGCAGTCGGCAAAGGCACCATTGCATTCGGCAAAGCCTTTGCCAAGAGTGCCGCACTCGGCAAAAAACACTCGGCAAAGAATTACTCGGCGAACAATTCTTTGCCGAAAGTGCGGGCTGTCGGGCACTCGACAAAGGCTTTGCCGAGTGCCATGTCAGCACTCGGCAAATTTTTTTTTTTTATCTGGATTTTCTTTGCCGAGTGCCATGACATGGCACTCGGCAAATTTTTTTGTTTTTATTATTTTTTTAGTGCCATGTCGGTTTTTGCAAAGAATTTATTATTTTTTAAAAAAATGCGGCTTTTGCGAGGAGCTTGCAGGAGGCACTCGGCGCAAAGCAATGGTCGATTTGCCGAGTGCCTCCTCCTCGCACTCGGCAAAGCTGGGATTTCAGTTGTCAATATACCAGCTTTGCCAGTTTGGCACTCGGCAAAGCTGGGAATTTTATTTTTTTTTGCTGTTTTTGTTATTTCTTGCTGCAAATGCACATATATAACACATATATATATCACAATCCATCCATATATACATATAATCCACATATATCACAAATTCACATATATAATGCACATATATCACAAATTCACATATATAGTCCACATATATCAAAAATCCACATAAAATGCACGCCTACGCACATGTCCAACATCCAACATGTCCAACGTCCAAAAGAAATCCATCACAAAGTGCAACAGGTCGAACATAATCACCACCAACTCATCTGCGACCCGTCGCCTCCATGGTGCGAAGAGTGTGAGGAGCCCCCACCTTGCCCGGATACCACCCATGCTGCGGCGCCCGTCGCGCACGTCCACCCGGGGTGTGTAGGAGGGACGTGTGGAAGCCCGAACTGCGGGCCGCCGCGTGCCGGAGGAGGAACGCCACCGCCACGTGTACCGTGGGGTCGGGCCAACCGGATGGGGTGGAGAAGGGCCACCTGGAGGAGTCGGGTTCGAACCCGCCGACTGTGGCTGTATAAAGGAGAGGCGATCTCATTAGTACCTGCAGGATGGCCGCACAAGCCAAAGAAATAAACAACAACATATACTCACCGGAGTCCTTAAAGGATTAGGAACGAGAAATGGAGGTGGAGCGAACAGCGAGGTAGGCAACGGAGGCAGGGTCACACCCGGGATTTGAAGGCCCCGGAAGAAGGCCGCCACGTCCTGCATCTGACGCGCCGAGTACTGCTGGTACGCCTCCATCTCCCGCCGATGGGCCTCTGCCTGGGCCGCCTGCTTGGCCTCAAAGTCTGCCGCCTGGGCCGCCTGCTTGGCCTCCAACTCTGCCATCCGGGCCTGCAATATTACACCCGTAACGTTGAAACAATGCATAGGCAATGCACATGTGTAAAACCAGTGAACGACGAATGAAACTGTAATTACCTGAAACGCCTCCATCATCTGCGTGGAGCTCTGCTGCCGAGGTGCTATGGGGATGTCGGAGGAGGTCGTGCTCCTTGAGCGAATCTCGCTCAGCCTACGAACAGAGGACGGGTCGATCGCGCTGTTGGCCATCCAGTACCGGCCGTGCTGCTTCCCTCCTCCCAACCTCATCACGAGGTCTGTGTCCAGGGGCTCGGTGGCCGGATCGAAGTCGTCCCCATAGCGCTTCTTTGCCGCCTCGGTGTACTGGGTAAGCTTGGGGTGGACGCGGGCGTTGGTGTACGCGTCGGGCCCCTTCGCCGGGTCGTAGACGTTGTCCTCCGCAGTCGCCTTGCCGCTGTGACTCAAGGCGAACCCCGCGAACTCGTTGATCTGCTGGCCTTGATGCGCAGCGGACTGCGAGGAGAACACAGAGATGGTTAGAAGTGAAGAGAATTGAGCGCTTGAATAAAAAAATCAACAAAATCGTACCCATCTATCCATAAACACTGCGAGGGGCTGGTTCCCTTGGTGGTGTGGCGTCCCTTCCATCTCCAAGCGACATCTCCGACGAGCTCTCTTAGTCTCGTACGTCTCCTCCAAGAGCCACTTGTCCACAATGGCAACCCAGCAGTCCTTGTACTTGCTGCACCACCCCGGACACATCTGCATGACATCAATTAATATTTAACATAGCAGAGGATGAATGGAAGCCTACTTATTTTTATTGAAGGAATCGAGAATAAATGTGTTCTATGAACCCGGATGTACTTGGTCCCCTGGTGAGGTCGGTCTCCCCTACGGAGCATCATCTCCCTTGCTTCTTGCTTCCTCACCACCTTGCCAAGCACGTCGGCGTTGTAGGAGATGATGATAACCGGACACGTCCCTCATGGTACAGGTCCTTGAGTCGCTCTCGGCGGACCCCCGTCCTGCACTTTAGCGGCCGGCTCCTCTTGCCCCGCCGCACGTGAAGTAATCCCCGCATACGCAGACATCATATATCATTCTATTATTTAAAAAACATAGTATTTAAAAAACATGAAGTAATCCTGCATACAGACTTACCCAGAACTCCCTCTTGATCTTCGCCGCAAAGCTAACGGCCAAGGATGCCGTTTGGCCCTGCCATTCTTTGCCGAGTGCCTTATTTCACCGAGGGCTGGGCACTCGGCAACGATATTATTTGCCGAGTGTGGGACTTTGCCGACGGCCGGGCACTCGGCAAAGAAATCTTTGACGAGTGCTGAGTCTGGCACTCGGCAAAGATCCTCTTTGCCGAGTGCGCGACTTTTTGCACTTGGCAAAGCGGCCGATTCCTGTAGTGAGGAGAGAGAAGAGAAAGTGTTTATAAGTCTAAGTGTGTTTTATGCTGAGTTAGAGGAGAGAGACGAGCAGTGGGCTATAAGTTTGCATGCACGAGCTCCAAAAACCTTTAAGAGAGAGAAAATTGGGCCATGTATTAATAATGAAGTATATTACTGCTAGAAGTGTAGATAGTTACCATTAGTCACAGAGATATAGAATCCAAAGATATGATAGGTTTTGGCCTAATATCGTTCTACAAGTAGAGTTCTTGTGTGTTTGGTTGGTGGGATAGGATGGGATGGATCCAGTTTTAATAATGTTTGGTTGAGAGTCAATTGGGATGGAGATATCCCACTAGGGAATATCTAGCTTTAAAATAGGGGACAGCCCGATTCCATCAAAATCAAGGGACCATGGGAGAGACGAGGAGGGATGAGTGGGCCCTACTGGGGATAAAGAGAATGACGAATGGACCCAAACATAAAACGAGGACAATTCCAACCCTTGCAACCAAACACGGGATGAGGATCCATCTCAAATAGACAGTTGGGGCCATCCCATCCCTCATTGACTCGGAACCAAACATGTATGAACCGGACTATGTAATAAACATGCGGCAGCCTAAGGGTAAGGCAAGTTGTTCGAATTATTTTTCACATGGCATCAAGAACCATAGACTAGCGTCGCTCTACCCTATTTTTTGCTTGTGTCGCCCTAGGGACATTAGTCTATTAGCTCCCTAGGAGGTCGGCCCCTGAGAATTAGCATATCTCCAATAACGGCCTATTTGGATCCACCAACTAAACTTTAGCTGGTCAAATTTTGCTCCACTCAAAAAAAGCTAGCTAAATTTAGCTACTAGGGATTTAAAAGGCCCAGGTAAAATTTAACTGAGTTTAACTATTTCAACCAAACTAAACTCAGCTAAAATTTAGCTGAGTCTATAGCTGGAGGATCTAAACACCCCAGCTAAAGTTTAGCTGGGAGAACTTTTAGCTGGCTAAAGTTTAGCTTCGAAATTTTAGCTATCTAAACTTTAGTTGGGTGGATCCAAATAAGGCCTAAATCATTCATGGATTAGATTAGTATGTTTTTCAAATCTAGCACCGTACCTTCAGCAAAGTTCATCTATGAGGACAATTTAGGTGGCATCGACGAGACTGTACCAGAAGCAGGGAGCATCTCGTCACGCCAGACACGGCACCTGCGGCCAGGAGTGCAACCTTGAGGCCATGTACGTGCATGCGTGATCATGTTTATGTTGCATGTAGGGATGTATGGCGCATAATTGCGCGCTCTACTTTGATCGAATATGCTAAAAAACGATTTTCAGATACAGGAGACTTTGTTTTTACAGGCGGGTCAATATTGAGTCGCTTCTATAGTGGCCTCCAAACCGAGCTGGAGACGGCTACTTTTCCATCCACCTCTAAAAACACTCTCCAATTTTATAGTCGGTTCTATTTCCATATTAAATTCGAATTTTCACGATTTTAGATGGAGAAACGACCAAAATAAAAATTATAGGTCTCGAAAAGTTATGCAACTTTGTAGTTGATAACTTTTTCATTTGAAATAACGTATGCATGGAAAATTACGTTTGAATTTCTCACATTTAAAATTTGAATTTTTCAAATGATCTCGGTTGGAGAAACGACCAAAACTAAAGTTGTAGATCTCGAAAAGTCATAAAACTTTGTAGCTGACAACATTTTCATATGAATTCGTTTAAGATCTCAAATACTCATTTCAAAACTAAGTAAGGATAAAATGAGGAGGACAAATATCCCAAATAAACACAAGTGTCCTATTGGTGGAGTTGTTAGGGGAGGACGCACGAAAGCTTAGGTCACGGTTCGAGCCCCCGCAAGTGCAAATTGTGCGACTAGCGACGGTGGCTAGGGCAGCCGCCTCTGGAGGGTAACCTAAAGTTTTAATTAAATGCATTGAAGATATACAGAGGTGCTATACAAAGTAAGAAAAACTATAGATATGGATGGAAAAAAACATATAGATTAATTCTTAAGTTTATCACCGTCAGATATATGGAGACTGCACAGAGCATCTATATGTGTTACAAAATAAATAGAGTACAAAGATAAGTAGTGAGTTTTTAGTTTTTTTTGAAACCGGGACATTGCCCGTTTTGCATTAAGAGAAGTGGGATAGTTTAGTTACATCCTAGACATACAACTGGCGAGATGCCAAAGGTATACTAGGCGACACACTAACAAAAGGCACCGGCTAGAACGGTGGAGCTAACAAGTTGTACTTAGGAAGAAACCTATTTTGCGACTGAAAAGAAAACCGCCGGCCCTAAGGAAGCATGCGGAGCAGCCGGCTCAGTGCTCGTCGCCGTCGTCAAGACGGTTCCGGCGCAAGCGGCCATGGGGGACTAGGATCTGCACCATGTCCCGCTTGTGCTGTGGGACATTACCACCGAAATGAGCTTGGAATCTCTTAGCAACGGTGGAGTCCGGGGTTTGAGAAGAAGCACCTTCCGCCCTCCCTTCCCATTTGTTAAGAAGGACGCGCCGAGCCTGACGTTCAGGATTGGGATCCCGGAAGGAGGACTTGCCGCCAAACGGTCACTCCGTCTTGGCGCCCACGCCTCCCGCGGGCCGTGAGATGCGCAGCGAGGTGGTGAGGCCACCAACGGCTGCTCTAGGGGGGCAGCAGGAGAGAGTCAACAAAGTCGTCCACAGCCGACATAGAGGGCGGCCGCGGTGTTCGCGGTGTCGAAGGCGGCGTAGTGGCCGGCAGCGGTGGCGCTGTGGTGTCTGGAGCCGCCGACGAGTCGGGGGGCACGACCGCATTTTTGCCGAAGACGAGGACGGCGCCGGCAAAGATCGGGCGACTCAGCCGTCTTGGGCCGCAGAAGTCTCGCGTCCATCTCGTGACGCGCCCGTCGGTTCCGCCTCTTGCAGCGGCGGTTGAACGATTGTACCGGCCGCACCGCTGGCTCCTCCTCTAGTTGCCCCGCTACCTCGTCGTGTGAGGAGAGCTCGTCCGTCTTTGCCTGGCTGTACCGTCGGTGACGAGGTGGACAAGCAGCCATCGAGCTCGCCCGCCCGCCTGAAGTGCTGGCTCCTCTTCTTGCTGCCCCGCCACCACGACGTGTGAGAGTAGCTCCGTGTCTACTAGCGCCCTCCACCAATCAGCCGGAGCTCGTGGCTCGTGGAGTCGGCTCGAGCTCCACGTGCACAAGATCCGACCACCAATCCGCTGGGACCGCTGTGGGAGCCGCGACCGCGACCATCCCGAGCAAGTGAGGGGCGTCATTGATGAATGCTCCGACGAAGCCGCAGCGCCCTTGCAATCTATCCTCGAACGGAACACAAGCATGGACGGCGTGTACAGCTGCGTTCGGGCGGAGGAAGGGGTGGGTTCCGAGCGGGCATCCCAACGATAGCACGGCCGGCCGGTGGCAACTTGTCGGACGCGGAGCACTCCGGCTTCCAAGGAAAGGCTCCACCGGGTGAGCCGATCCCTCAACCCGGGTGTGCGCGGGCGGGAGGAGGGTGCCCACCGATCCTCCAGAACGGCGGTGTAGTCCTGGTGGAGTGGGCAGGCTATACCGCCCACGTTGACGGCGCGGTACGGAGGTTGCTGCTGGTCATGCGGCTGGCCAAGACTGCCACTGCCATTCGAGCCGGTGTGGTCATGCCCGGGGCCGAGGGGAACTCTCGGTGCGCGCGGCCGGCACGCTCTGGTGCTGCGCCGTCGTCGTGCCCCCGGTCTCCTCCTCCACCAGGTGGAGCAGCTCCATCTTCGGGGTTGGGGCGTAGATCTTGGCATTCCAAAATCCTGAGCTGGAGGAGGTAGAGCTGGCCGGTCACCTCCGTCAACGGTAGGGTCTTAGCTCCGATGTCAGGCTCCGGAATGTTGATAACCAGTTCCTCAGGGATGTACCACGGATGCCAACACCAGGCGGTAACGAATAGCTCACGGTCATCATCCAGGGGCACCTCCCGGGGCCTAACAAGCTCAATCCTCGTGCAAGAAGGCCCAAGCACGGCTTGGACGGACACCGCATTCGGCGTGCGCTGGCAGCTGCGAATGCCCACCATGACACGAAACCGGAAGGCGGCGCGGCGCAGATCGTGAGGTGCGCAGCTAGGGCCGCCAAGACAGCGGGGTCAGCCCGGTCCCAGGAGGGGCACGTAGAACACGCCGACGATCCGTCATGTTCCCGGTGCACCAGAAGTCCTCCGGTTCATGTCGCCGCACGTTGACGTCCTCGGCCCCGATGCCGGCGGGACCGCAGGTAGTTGTGTACCGCAGCGGTGGACATGGTGGCGGAAGAGCGAGGGCCGCCCACCATCCCCACCAGTGCCTGGCCCAGGATGTCTTCCTCGTTCTGCAGATCGGGAGAGCGCGGCACCACGACAATAGGCCGGAGCTCCGCCGCCGCAGACCGAGAAGGGTGTCGGCACGCGGCCGGTCCGGTGGGGCGCCATGGCCACGGCCGGTCGCTTCGCGGATCGAGGGGTGGTCGCGCCACCGGTGGCCGGGTGGTCGCTACGGGCAACGCTCGGGTGGAGGAGGAGGCGGTGGAGGTGGGGGTGCACGCCAACGCCCCCGTCATCATTGCCGCGGCCCGCTGGGCGGTCGGGCGACGTGGCCGGACAGCACCATCCTCCGGCACACGACGGCGACGCAGGGGAGGCGGCCTCTCATGGCGCGTGGGGCGGAGGCGGTGGTGGCGGTGGAGGTGGCGGCGGCACCACCACGAGGCGATCGCCGGACGCCGCTGCGGTGGATCGGTGGCGCGGGATCGTCGAGGAGGGGTCCGGGCGATCGGGCGGCCGTTTGTGACCAAGCGGCGCCCCTCGTGGACAGGCCTCGGCTCGGTGCCCCTCCCTCCGCACGAAAGGCACCTCGCCGGGAAGGTGCATCGTGCCGGACATGGTCGTCGCGGAGGCGGTTGAAGCACGCCCCACCAGCTCCGGTGGAACGGTACGTGGCGACCTTGGCGGCGAGCGCACTCTGCCCGCCGTCGGCTCTCCACTTGGAAGAAGCCCTCCGCGATCGGGAGCCGCGAGCCCTAGCCGGATGGGCATGCGGCGGCGACGCCCGCGGCGACCGGTTTGGGCGCGGGGACGCTGGATCGGTGGGCGACCAGCGGCCATCGCGCGCTTACGTCTCTTCCGGTGGCGCGGGGGGTGTCGGCGTTTGGCGTGCTCGGCAGCAGAAGGCCGTGGTGGGCGGCGGCGCCCGACCGCACTTCCGGTGGCGACGGCGGGCGCTCCGAGCCGAGTCGGAGAACCCCTCCGAGTCACCGAGCATCCACTCGGGACCACGGCCAGGGATTCCCCGGCGAATGCGCCGCCGGGCCACCAACGGAGGGAGTGTCCTCATCTTCCTCGATGAAGCGCAGGGCGGAGGCGAAGCAGGGACTCATCGACGGGCCCATCATCTAGGGGGCCGGCGATCTGGATTGCTGCTGCCAGGACCCTCTCCTCCTCCTCCTCCTCGTCAGCCATGTTCGCCCAGGAACGGCGCCCGGAGCCGGGGGTCATGGCGGCGCGATCGTGGACCGCCGGGGGACCGGAGACGGCGCGGTCGATGGGCGGCAACTTCGTGATGGCAGGACTGGAGGAGCGTCTGCGGTTGGGGGGTGGAGAGGAGGAGGGCTGTGGTGGCGGTGGTCATGGCTGGAGGACGTGGGGCGGCCGGTCGCCGGCGGCGGCGGTGGTCGCCAGCGGGATCGCCCAGGACGCGATCCGCTATTCACGGTCTAACTTGTATTAATTGAAAGTAGTGAGTTTTTAGTTGTCGACATTAAACACGAACTTCTTATGTCTCATAAGGTTCCAGCTTGTATAACAGAGATATACACTAGTTTAACAAATTATGGTCAAAATATACCAACTTAGACCTTTTCCAAACCAAAATATGTTTTACATCGATGAACAAAATAGCATTTATAGCTTCAGCGTTCAAGCATATACACTAGTTTAATAAATTATGGTCAAAATATACGAAGTTAGACCTTTTCCAAACCAAAATATGTTTTACATCGATGAACAAAGTAGCATTTATAGCTTCAGCGTTCAAGCATGTTTCGACTTGAGCATCAAATGAGGTATCTGCTTTTGTTCCTCTGTTACCCTTTCATGTTTCTGTTTATTTGATAATAATGCGCGTTACAAATTTCTGATATAATATGACGTTGTTTCTCGGGAGATCACCGAGAGGGAGAGGTGGCGATAGACACGAGTCTCGGCTGGTTTTATTTGTTTCTTGGGACTGGAATGATGCGTGGTTTGTTCTCATCATGGTCGCTATTCCAGGAACGCAATCGTGTCGAGGTGGTGATTCTTCCGTTCTTGGTGCTGTATTCCCTATTCAGACGTCGTCGTCGTCGAGAATATATTCTTGTCTATCCATCCTTATATTGCAAGCCGTCCAAATCTGTAACACAGCAAGTTCACAGTGCAAGCAGGTGAAATCTTTGGTCATACAGATTATATTATTAATTAATTAACTAATAATTGCAAGTTCTCGACGACGTGATTCACTTTGCTGGTGCAGCCATATATTCGCATTCGGTCTTGGTCCTCGTCGTCGCGAGGATGACACACATATTCTACCCTATCCACTCATTGCAAGGTTAAATCTTTGCATACACTTGTCTGAGGCTGTGAGGCGTCGTCGATTGCACGCAAACTAATATAAACTCCAGTGGACAGTAAGAGCAGGCCTGTCCTCAGGCGTCGGATCGAGGGTGGGCGCAACCGGATCTCACAACAGCGACGGCGACAGCATGCAGATCCAGCTAGCGGCAGCGGTGACGTGGTGCTGCTGCTAGCCGCCCAGATCTAGGCCCAGACCCAGTTACCAAGTCTGAGTTTTTTTTTTTTTTTATTTTTATTAACTAACGCAAGCGTACTGTGCCGTGTAACACCCGGTTTTAAGAACAAAACCGAATGAACACCATATGTGAGCCCTGGAAGTCAAATGTCACATATAGCTACAAGTTAATTCAGTATCAATTCACAATGCTAGAAATATAACGAACATAATATAAAAGAGCTTAACCTTAGGTAGCACACAAAGGAAAAGACACTTCGATCTTCTGGTGTAGACACTCCACAGGGACAACTGACTGGTTGATCACAAGCCTAAACTCCACCTGAGGTGTGGGGAAATAGCAAGAGTGAGTCCATGTCGAACTCAACAAGAATAGCAAGGCAATATCTTACCCAAAACCCATGATCCTTACGACATAATAATGTAGAGCATAAAACGATAAATTATGAACTGTTAACAAGCATAGGTCATCATCTTTAATGCAAAGGTTCCAAGGCCGCTCGTGTCCTTGAGCAAGGCTAGTATACTAGTTTGATAAACTCTGCGCAGAGGTGTACACTTTCACTGTGAGCCGTGAATTGCCCTTTCGCCCGGGGTGATCGGCCCCTTAACCCTCTTCCTAGGACGGTCGGCAGGGTTCACTATGAAGTCTTTCAAACGTTCATCTAACATGCTAGGGCCACTAGGTATCTTCCGTCAATCCATGCGACACACCGCAGCGGTCCACGGTTGCGGCAGTCCCGTGTGATACAATCCCGCAGGAGATCCATAGTCTGTTTTCCCCTAACGCCTTTCGGTAACCACTAACAAGTTAAACAAGGTCCTCATACTGAACTAAAACCAGAGCCATGTAGCCCTCACAGCTGTACTGTAAATCCCGGAGACTCTAATACAGACAAGTCCACATGTTGCTAATAGTCATATTTAACGTTCATTTCATAAACATTATTAAGTCATATGATCATGGTTTAAAGCTAGCATATCCCAAAACTATACTTGCCTCAATATCGATCCTTCTTCAAGTCCAAAAGCTTCAAGAGAATTCCTTCTTAATCGTCAACGTGTTCCAGATCACCACGTCAAGCTCACCGTCTACTTGATTCCAATTAGCAACACACAACCATGTGGGTCCAATCATGCATAACAAACAAGACTACAATTAGAACAATACACCAACAATGGAAAAACAAGTTGAAAAGCTTGTAAAACTAATCTACGCATCACTACGATCACACAGACGCGGAAAGCACTCTCACTGGATCTATGGTGATCAAGAGGTGACTACCGAAAGATTTACTTTGAAAAGAAAACAAGAACCTTTACTTATTTAAAAATGATATGACAGTATGTATTCAAATAAAGCACTAAGCACACCGGACATGATATATGGAAGAGCTTCAGATTTAGACCAAGGATGATGCAGGGATGATGCATGCATGACTTCAGCAAAGCATTTAGCCAAATAAGTAATACGCTTTCTCAGTCCTTGCATGAACTGCAGACACAGCATCGCGCAAGAGAATAGGGCTCCACGTAGCTATTTGCTCGGTGTGCTGGCAAAGGCAGAAGGTTCATGTTTTGATGGCCAGTTCACAGAGACGACAAGGCATCGACCATGAACAAGATAGAGAGCAAGATAGGATTCGGTAGCTTGCATGTATATGTGTATTATTGTCATGGTATTTCTATTGTATTTAGGATTTATTTTTCTAAAGGGAAACGTGACATGATGACAGCGTCACCAAGCTAACAAGCAAAGCTAAGGCACGGCCGGCTGCTAGGGTGTGCTGCTTTGCTTGCTCGTGATGTACGTATATGTACATTACTCAAGTATTTTCAGAATTATTCTTGTGAAGGAAAACAGCTAAGAATCGTACACATGAGGTCAGCAAAGCTAGAATTGATGTCATCAAGCTAGTTAGCGCAATGAGATGGAAACGGATCAGATAAGAATTGAAGTCGGGCATAACATGTCTACGTGCATGTGTGCGGAGGGAACGTAACAAACTGCAAGCATGGTGCCGCTGGAGCAAATAACTGCCGGCCGGAAACAGTGGTGGCCACGGCAGGAGACATGGCCGGCATCAGCTGGAACTCGCCGGCGAAAATAGAACAGGCACTACCGTGCACAAAAGGCCATGGTAATTGATCCAAAACAAAGAGGAGGGCAAGGCGACCTTACCAAGATGAAATTCATGAGTGGAAAACCTCCGAGGACGGTGCACGGCTCGACTTGGCGTATGAACTCGAGTGCCAAGAAGAAACGATAGTTGAGGTGGAGCCGAGCTCTGCAGCGGCGTCGGCAAAACAGCAGATGGCGTTCTCTGCTGCGGCAGCTTCGGTGCTTCTCGACGAGATGCAAAAACGGTGGCGCAGAGCAGGCTAGGGCTAAGGCGGCGCATAGGGGAAAACAGGGGCACGGTTTGGGACCTTCTAGTTTTATCGGGCGTGGGGTGCGGGAACCAAGCCAATCGAACGGCGGTCGCAGGGGTTGCCATCGGACTAGAGTCCTGACGCTGCACGGAAGGTAGAAGAAGCATGTCGCTGCATGGGCCAGCCTGATGGTCACCTGTGCTGGGCTGGGAGAGGCGTTGAAGAGAGTTGGGCCTGCTGGAGTTGAGGGCGAGCAGGTTGAAAGAAAAGGGAGGGAGAGGATAACAGGCTGACCAGCCAAAAGCCAAGAGAGAGAGGGAAATAAATAGAAATGCTTTTATTTTACTTTGAACTCTTATAAAATGCTTTTCAAACCAATTTCGGAACCCTTTTCAAGTGTACCAAAAAAAAAAAACAGTCATCACAATAAACCAGATGCATCAGCATGTATGCTCAAACATGTTGCTAAACCCTACGGTAAATTTTAATTCAATAAAAAAATATTATTTGCTACGTTTTCATGAGCACAATAATTCCAAATTAAATCATTTTAAATCAATTTTTCAAAGTGCAAATTTTTGGGTGTTACATGCCGCCTGTGTAAATCATGATTAACCTAGAAATTCGAACGGAGGCGGTTGAGTCCATCTCAGAAAAATTATTTTTGACCGCCTCCCAAAATATTTCTGTATAGTTGTGTAGGAAGGCGGCGGTGGGGCAATCTCGTCTCGATATGGGCCGTTGTGGCTAGATCTGGGGGCCATCCGCATGTCAGCGGCGATGGTGGGGATAAGCGGCCATGTGGGTTCACACGGGCAAGGAGTAAATGACATGTTGGCGCGGTGGCCTTTCTGGCGAGCATGGCCTTGTCGGCGAGCCCTCCCCATCCCGACTCCAGTGCCCATGTTTTCTGGCTGTTGTTGTCATACCCTTGTGACAACAACGACCAATTCGGTGTGGCCATGGAGGGATTCGGCTGCCCTCGTCTAGATCTATGGTGTGAATGCCCATGGCGGCTTATTGATCAAAGTCAGGCTAACGATTAGGTCGGAGGTCTAGCCACTCTTGGGGTAACCAGTTCAGTGTTTTATGACTGCGGATCTTCTCGGTGGTGGCACATGAGACATTGTGTGGTGGCTAGTGGCTTCTTTTGTGGTGGGCATTACAGGCAGCGTGTGGCTTGTCGTGGAGCTCGAGGGTTGCTATGCCATGGCCTTGAGGCAAGGTGCAGGGTCCCGATGTGTTGGTGGCGAACTGTTTCTATGTGTGGATAGTGGATGGGTGCATTGGAGGTGCTAGAGAAACTTTTGGTGGCGATCTTACATGTGTACTTTGTTTGACCAGTGCTGGCCCATTCATCCCAAATCTCCTGTCCTTGTCTCCCTTATCGTAGCTAGTTTTGCCGAAAAGGGAGGTGCTATTGTCGTATGAATGGTGTTCCCATCCAGGGCCTCGTCCTTGCATAGAGCACATCCCCGATTGAGGCCGGAGCTCCCTCTCATTACGTGCAACAAGTGTAAGCAGCACACTATATTGGAGTTCAAGGTGAAGAAGAAAACTCCCAGCTATGGCCGCATCTTCTACAAGTGTCTGGATCACAAGGCTAGGTCTTGTTGGCCATGTTTTTCATGATTATCATGAGTTTTAGCTATTTTTTGTGATGATTTTGATTCGAAGTTCTATTAATTTGGTGTTCTAATTTCAGTGGGATGGCAGTGGATGCATTGGCAGGTACTAGGAGGAAGAATATGTTGAGTTGCTGAAAACATTGACTGAGGAGGCTGATGAGAGTGCACCTAATATGCATAAAGAGGTGAATCAGAAGAAGCCCATCGATGAAGAAGTGGTGAAGAATTTGTCCCTTTTAGTTGGAACTGTAAGGCGAAATCCTTGTAGGTTTGGTTTGTTTAGTGTTATTTGAGATTATCTATATTGTATCGAGACTCTAAATGTTCGGTTACATATTTTGTATCCGTCCAAGTTTGTACTTAGAGTCATTCAAAATAATTCTGAAAATTACGAAACACTCTGGTGCAATTTGTAAACCAGCCGACATTGATGGTACGCATACACAAAAATTAATTTAAACTATAGAAAATAGGGAATCATTTAAAATCTACAGAAACAATACTGAGACTACAAAAATATATAACATTTTACCAACTAGGTCAATGTATTACAATCGAAGTCTACAAACACATTACACTATAACCACCTCACAAATTAACATTCTTAAAGCACACAAATGGGGTCTCAGATGTGCAAGAGCATGTCGGAGGGGGTGGAGAGACGTGATGGGTAACTCTGCACCGCTGACTCAGCGTAGGGCCAACAACCTGTACTGAGTAGCACTATATTTGCTACCAGCACCCAACCTTGGCCGTCATCTCCATTCATGTTTACAAACATTCTTCTAGTACCTCTCGTGTGCATCATCTTGAGTACCCATATGAAATATGTATGTGGAGGACTCTCTCCCATAAAAGAGCCCACATACGTGGATACTATAAGTGGCAAAAAAAATTACATGGGTACCCATCTTTCATACTAAATCAGCTGGCGGGGGAGGGGACCTCATATCTTTGGCTGTGGAGTTGTCAGGACACTGCTTTTATAACAAGAAGCAATGGTGGAAGGTTGGATCAACGGTGGAGAATCAATGTTTTGATAGTTAGGTGAATCCAATGACCGAAAAGAATACTGACCGGCCATAACAAAAACCGATAGTGATATGCAAAATGGCACTGCCAGGTAGAGGCTTGACCTAGAGCGATATATTACTGCCGGTTCATAGCATGAGCCGATAGTGATATCTTATCTATCACTGCCGGCTTTTGGCTTGAATCGGCACTGATATATCACTGCCGGTTGGTGGTTTCACCCGGCAGCTATAGGAGCCATCACTATCCGTGTTTAGCTTCCTGCCAATTTTCTAGATCCTCACCTTACCACCTGGCAGCGATTAGTAGTCACTACGGGCTCCAACACACCCGGTAGTGATTGTGTCTTCTGGCGCAGTGTGGGTCATTTTGCCAACCTTTCTTCCGTAGATTCTCCACTATGAGAATTTGCTATGCATCAAAGTCCAAGCAAAGAACCGACATTTTAGTCCAGCTTTGGCCTTCGGGTTGATCTTTAGTTTGTTATAGTCTCCCATGAATTGAATCCTGTAAGCACTCTTGGTTGTGTAATTACCATCTGATGTCCATCTCCAAAGAATCTCATCCTGTTTTCAATATTTCGAGGGATGTTCGATATCGTTTCCCATAATTCTATATATTCTTTAATCTCATTGTCCGATTCAACCAAGCCAATAACCAGAATTCTTCCCAACTATGACCACTGTTGATGCATAAAAAAGATCTCTGTCTATTTTATCACACGAAATGTCTAGGCCAGGTCAAGGCCTTTCCTTGATTCTCCTACTTTCATCAACAGTACTCCAGCTTTGTAATGGATGGTAAGAACTGCTAGGTATCAGCGTCAATGCACAAGAGAAACGACTTTTATTGGCCGCATCAATACCTGGGGTAGTTTGCCTGTTTCTTCGTTCGTTCTGATTATCACTGGTGGAGTTAATTATTGCATTTTTTATTTGGTGCTCATATTGTGGTAATGGCATTACATGCCAGAAAAGAAAAGCTCGGCCAACTAAAATATAGCCCGTACCGAACACGAATCTCAGCACAGTGAAATAAAATTTCCTTTTTATCCTTCTCCGCTGGAGAAGAATGTGATGAGAACCTCACAGCAACTGGGACAGCAACGCTGTGGTTGTTTTGTCATTATGCTTGACCTTGACCTAGAGTAGTGTAGACCTATATATTAGTATTAATTGTTATATATATAAAAAGTTCTTATTTTTTCTAGACACGAATACACGCACTATCACGTGGGCAGATAGCATAGCCCACAATAATGAGACATATGGGGCTAAGTTTAATAAGGCTTGACCCATGTGTATAGCATCTAGAACCCCACTTAGCTAACCATCTAAAAGCTACAACAAGGGCCTCTCAAAAATTCGATCTCGATATCTTTATTTAGAGAACCATGTGTGTAGCATGTAGAACCCATTCAGCTAACCATCTAAGGCCTTCTTTGGATGTCCATATATCGTATTGAGGTGGATATATGGACAGGTGGATATATGGACATCCAAACAAGGCCTAAGGGCATCTCCAATAGTTCCAAACAAAATAATTTGTAAATCAATAAGCTTTACAAGTGGCTAAAAATATTAGGAGCATATTTTTTGGGTTTCTCCAATAATTTTTAAAATCTTACTCCTAAAATCAGGAAAAATCTCAAACTATTTCTAAGTCACTCTAATAACCACTTTTATACATTTTTCTCTTGTATGTTTGCATTGGGAATCATGTCCTACTCCTTATTCTTCCCACATCGATACACGCGCATATATTTCCACGATTGGATCAATTTGCCAAAGTGCGGAAAGATTGAGAGTCGACTTAGGGAGTTATTGGAGAGCAATTTTTTTTCAACCTTGCAAAAAAAAAATCTAGATTGGGAGAGAGTTTTTGAAACTCTTAGAAATGCTCTAAGAGTTACTCCAAGAGCCTCTCGAAATTCCAATCTCGGTATCCCTATTCAATGAACGCTGGCGGCATGCTTAACACATGCAAATCAAAGGGGAAGTGTTTTTAGTGACGAATGGTTGAGTAACATGTAAGAACTTGCCCTTGGGAGGGGAACAACATCGGAAATTGTTGCTAATACCCCATAGGATGAGCAAAAGGAAAAATCCACCCAAAGGAGGGGCTCACGTCTGATTAGCTAGTTGGTGAGGCAATAGCTTTACCAAGATGATGATTAGTAGTTGGTTGTTGGCGGTCCTTAACTACTATTTTATACCGCCAACATGTATATAAAATTCATGCAAACGAAAACCAAACCTAGCAATAAGGCTTTAAGCTAATGACTTTCACAAGTTTTGGGAGAATATATGTTTTGCAGGAGAAAACCTGAAAATACACAGAAAGGCATTTTTCAGAAGGCGCATTCAAGCAAAACATACACAAGGCCCAACCATACATGACAACTGGACTGAAGCACCTACGCCATAGGGGTCCAGGCCCACTCAGCAGCCCACCAGAGAAAGAAGGCCGCGAGAGGGCTCTTCGGGGTCCGGCCGGAGCGCCGGTCCGGCCGGAGCCCAAATGGCTCCTTTCGGGCCCATCTTTTGCGAGCCGCCTCCAACCGATGTAGCCAAGGCGGCAACGAAGGTGCTTGGGCAGGTTCAACGCATCTTGAGGTCAGTTTGGTATCTTCCATATGGGGAGAGGCATTTTTCCATGGAATCCCCTCCTCTCCACCTATAAAAGGAGGACCTCTCCCCCTCAAAAGAAATCATCATTCATCATTCCACACAAGAGGCACCATGTAGCAAGTAGAGAGGAGAGCTCTGCTTTCATATCTTAGCTCTCTAGTGTAAGGAGTGAGTGAGGTAGATAGAGATGGAGAAGTACCAGAGTTGTTGGCTACCTCCACTAGTGTTCCTGAAGGCCTCATGTACACTTAGCGAAAGGAGTGCCGGGGATGTCGGCTCCCTCTCACTTGTACCTCGGTAGGTCTAGTACTACATGGAGTACTAAGGTTCGTGTTCTTGTTTGGTGATGAGCTCTTACTTTAAGTTAGTCTTGTTACTATTTACTTGCGGGTTCATCGTTCGTCCTTGTGATGAATGCTCTGGTAAAGGGCCTCGCCATGCGGGTTACCCTGATCAACGCTAGAGTAGCAGTCATAGCATAATTAATGTGGTGTCTAGGCTCGAGGCTACCTTCGTTTCCCTCGTACACGGACGGACGAGGTGGTAGGCGGCAGGTGGTGACAGCCCTGTCTGTCCCTTGTAATCCCCCACGTCTTTGTTTGGCGTAGAGCCGTAGGCTGGCAACGCTTGGCAGACCAAGTGTTATCCCATGCCCGAAGTAAGTAGGTAGTGGCAGATCTATCTTATCTAGGATCTCTATCCATAGAAGACCTTGCTACTCTTGCCTTCTCTTTCTTGTTATCCTAGGTGAACTAGCTCAGAGACCTTTACACAACCGTTCCTCGTGGAAATACAAATACTTCTCGGTGAAATGCTACAATGGTATTTCTGTGCACTTGCAGACTTGTTCTGTAAACATTGCAGAATACCACCCGGCATTTCTTAACGGCGTTGCTAGGATATATCAATCTTGGTGATGATGCTAAGAAACACCAACAAGCATTTCTAGCGCCGTTGCCAGGGAACGGTTGTCGTAATTGTTTTCGATCCTAGTCCACCCATGTATCCTTGTGCTAAAAAAATATTTTGCTCCTTTTTGTTCCTTTCCTTCCTTTTTACCATGAAGCCCCTCCATAAAAAAACATTTCCCCTCCATAGGACGAGCTCTTATAGCCATCACCATTTAAGCCAATCACAGCTTCTGGCTATAATCTCTATCCTAGCATTGGCAGTCAAGCTTGTGACCATAAAGTAAGCACTGCCAGGAGATACCCGGATTATCATGAAAAAAAATCTTTCTTAGCAATAAAAGCCAGAACATGCTTTCAAGTTAGTATTGACCTTCAGGTATTTTCAGTCGCTAACCATTTTAGGTGGAGATTGAGAAGAACAAGGGTACATATGATGCTATGGAGCATGAGAGCTACATCAGCCAAACTCCTTGATAGTCACTGGTGATGGAACACACTCATAAAGGAGACCCCAACATCACACACTTGACTTTTACACAAAAGTTCAAGTGTGGGGGGAGGATGGTGAGAGGCTCACCACATGTTCCCTACACCAAAAGTTGTCTTGGTTAAAAGAAAGATGTCAGCTCTACCTTGCTAAAAAAAGAGATATATATGATCAAAAAAAAAAAAAAAGAAAAAAAATGAGAGAGAGAATGTGGAGGAGAGAAGGAGCTGGCCTACCCAACATAGCCAAGATAAACACCAATGGGCTGCCAAACTCCACCCAGCATTGCTTCCACAAGCAAGACGGGATCACCTCTGAACCTTTGCTATTACCATCATGGGCCATGGCCCATAAACACTAAGTCATGTGTGTGGCCTAGCCTTAGGGTTCACCTGGGCAAAGCCATCAAGCCACAGCCACAACAACTTCAAGAGTTTCCGTCCACATCCATTGTCGGTAAGTACACTCACGTATGCAAAGGTAAATAAATGTTCACCAGCACATTTACTCACATTTGTCTCCATGAAAAATATAAATCATGCTTCCTCTGTTTATGACATAATTCTCTTATTTGGGTGGACTTGATATCAGTACATCTATAGGCCTTTTAAATTAAGCACGGTGCTTAGGTTAAAAACTGTCTTCTTTAATCAAATTTTGACATGGTGTTAAAAGTTTGGTTAATGAACTCAGTAATTATTTTCATAAACAATGGAAGTAATCTAATTTTGAGACAAATCAAGGCTATGTTTTCACTATCTCTTTATCTTAGCCTTGCTTGAGTTATCCCTTAACAAAAAAAAAAAGAAGGTTGTGTGAACAAATAAAATAAATAAAATATATAAAATAATAATAAAAATAAAATAATTTAGGCTCTCTGATATTCAAATCAGTAGAGCCAATGTTTGTTTTCTTTTTGAATAAAGACAGGTATAGAAATAAGTGTGGGGGAGACCTCTCATACATCACTAACACACATTCGGGATCTCCCACCAACACGTTGCACAAACATTGGTGATCCAACATGTATGAAGGATGGACATATGGCCCCAGAGAGGGTCAGCTGAACTTCTCGTTCAGCCAAACCACCTCTGATCCACTTTAGGTCCTTCATCTTCAACCCGATGGTTTGTGTAACCTCTCTCTCAACTCCCTACATTTCTGAGTTTAAACAAACAAAATTATTATCACTAAGATTAAACTCGATGAACCAACCATCACACCATCTTTGAACCACACTTCTTTCAAAATCCTAAAAAGTGACATGATCATAATATCTTTAAGATAGAAGCTTGCATGAATTTTGTTCCACATACATGTATTTATGCTCGTGGGAAAATATTTTAATAGGACAACCATGTTAACTAAGTTGTTGTGAGGTGTGATATAGTTCTGGCTTAGAAATCCTACCGTTTCTATTCAAAGCACTTGGAGAATTTATTTTGATAAAATTTATAAAACCATAGTATCACATACTCCTCAATTGGTGAGCAAATTCCTACCAAAGCCAAATATGACATCTTGCAAGTTTGAAACCTTCTACATATGCTGCTTGCTATTGTGTTGAGTTTGGTCAAGTCTTGTTGACCCTTGTTGAGAGATTTATCATGCTCCCAAGATCAAGATCACGTACACCCATATACTCATGCTGCTCCTATACTGGGAGTATGCAAAAACATGCCTCCGTCCACCAAAAACTCTGCTCCCACTCTGGAAGTAAACAAAAAAATATACAAGTTAGGAAAATACTCCATGTTCTAAAAGATAGTGATCTCTCTCTATATGTTGCTTCAGAAAAAAAAAGAGAGAGACATGGCTATGTAAAAAAAAAAAAAAGAAAAAAGGGGGAAACATGAAGGTCCCAAAGAAAAAAACATATGGACACATGAAGGTCCAAGTTTTAAAAAAATGATAGCCATGATCTCAGAATAAGTTTTCAAGAGAGAGATCACTCATATCAAGGAGTACAATAGATGTTACCATTGTTATATCCACACATATGCATATCTTGATCTAAGAGTATGACAATTCTCTCTTTGGATCCTCGATTTGACAACATGCGCAATGCAAGTATGCTACTTTTATTTATCCCTACCTAAAAATCCACATAAGCCTTTTAGAGGTAGGAGAAAACAAAAGAAGGCAAAACTTACTATGCCTTGGTGAGGATTCAAACACCACTGAGTGATCTGAGAGTACCTTTTGAGGTGTATAAAGTAAACTATGCTTTTTCTTGACAAATACTTTCAAAACTCCAAGTTGCTAAGATGTGAAATTGGGAAGATGACTTTGTTTCAAACGTGGTTCCACTTTTCAACAACCCAAGGAAACATATTAGACAGTGCCACATATCCCACTTGTGTGAAGCATGTGTTGGAATAGCTTTCATGTAAGCTGTATATCTTACAATGTTATGTTCATGATCATTTTTATCTCCAAGCTTTGCTCGAGGATGAGCAAAGAGGTAAGTGTGGGGGAACTTGTTGGCGGTCCTTAACTACTATTTCATACCGCCAAAATGCATATAAAATTCATACAAATGAAAACCAAACCTAGCAATAGGGCTTTAAAATAATGACTTCCACAAGTTTTGGAAGAATATATGTTTTGCAGGAGAAAACCTAAAAATACACAGAAAAGTGTTTTCTAGATGGCGCATTCAAGCAAAACATACACAATGCCTAACTATACATGACAACTGGATTGAAGCACCTACGCCACAGGGGTGCAGGTCTACTTAGCAGCCCACCAGAGAAAGACGGCCGCGAGAGCCCAAATGGCTCCTTTCGGGCCCATCTTTTGCATGCCGCCTCCAACCGACGTAGCCAAGGCGGTAACGAAGGTGCTTGGCCAGGCTCAACACATCTTGAGCTCGGTTTGGTATCATATGGGGAGAGGCATTTTTCGATGGAACCCCCTCCTCTCCACCTATAAAAGGGGGACCTCTCCCCCTCAAAAGAAATCATCATTCATCATTCCACACAAGAGGCACCATGTAGCAAGTAGAGAGGAGAGCTCTGCTTTCATATCTTAGCTCTCTAGTGTAAGGAGTGAGTGAGGTAGATAGAGAGATGGAGAAGTACCAGAGTTGTTGGCTACCTCCACTAGTGTTCCCGAAGGCCTCATGTACACTTAGCGAAAGGAGTGCCGGGGAAGTCGGCTCCCTCTCACTTGTACCTCGGTAGGTCTAGTACTACATGGAGTACTAAGGTTCGTGTTCTTGTTTGGTGATGAGCTCTTACTTTAAGTTAGTCTTGTTACTATTTACTTGCGGGTTCATCGTTCGTCCTTGTGATGAATGCTCTGGTAAAGGGCCTTGCCATGCGGGTTACCCTGATCAACGCTAGAGTAGTAGTCATAGCATAAATGTGGTGTCTAGGCTAGAGGCTACCTTCGTTTGCCTCATACACAGATGGACGAGGTGGTAGGCGGCGGGTGGTGATAGCCCTGTCCGGCCCTTGTAATCCCCCACGTCTTTGTATGGCGTAGAGCCGTAGGCCAGCAATGCTTGGCAGACCAAGTGTTATCCGGTGCCCGAAGTATGTAGGTAGTGGTAGAGCTATCTTATCTAGGATCTCTATCCACAGAAGACCTTGTTACTCTTGCCTTCTCTCTCTTATTATCCTAGGTGAACTAGCTCAGAGACCTTTACTGTAACACCTGTTGACGGTGGATAGCGTCAAGTTTTTACCATAAATAAATAGAACATATGTGAACAAGAACACTAGAAGATAGGGTTTATACTAATGAATTCTATGAGTTTTGTTGCATACTCAATTTTGCAAGAATATTCTAGAAAACAGAAAAAAAGAGGAGAAACAGAGAAACAGAAGAAAATGACCGAAGCAAGATGATTAGTATAAATTTTAGGGACCTAAAGGGCAAAAGAAGATAGCTCGCACAAGTTGGGGCCCACACCCTACTAGGTGGGGCCGTGTGGCCCGAACAGGTGGGGCTGCGTGGCCTGGTCCTATGGAGCCATGTGTCCTGCTTCCAGAAGCTTCTCACAATTGACCTAAGGAGTAGATCTAGGCCATCCAATTAAGTCGGTTTGATCTAAGGGCTGAGATTCATCCTATGGGGCCATATAAGCAAGGGCAGACCTCACCCCTGAAACCCTAATTCAGTTGATTGAATTCAGTTAATCTAATTCAGTACTGAGTTCCAGAGATCAAGTCATCTAGAGCACAAACCCTAGTTCTTCAGAGTAGTTCTAGTTCTAGAGAGATTAGCTACATAGTAATAGATTAGAAAGAGATCCAAGTCTAAGAAGACTTGAGCTTCAGATTCTTTCAAGGTGTTCTATAGGTACATTTATATCTTTGATATATTACTCAAGTTTATCTATGGCATTGTTCTTCATCTTTATTATATTATTTATTGCAATGTTTATTGTTTGCTTTAATATATCTAGTAGAGTTAGATATTTATTATGGATTGCATACTTAGGATTGTATAGCCCTCATCTTGTAATGTGCAAGATAGGTGTTATAGCTTATGTAAGCGTGGTGCTTATATATGTTATATCTACAAATGCTCGCTATTTGCTGAGTTGTGGGGTAGATCGTAAGTGTTACAGCCCTATTGAGTCCTCTATAATCCTCCCTCTGCATATAGTGAACGGTAGGACGTGTGTCGCGAAGAAGGTGAAGATCTCATTATTGAATCCTTCCTAGTTGATGTCCCTTGGGTATGGTATGAAGTAGTAGTGCTAACAATGATAGCTAGATGTTTGCACTAATTAGAGTTAGATAATAGCTTGTGAAGATAATTACTCATTAGTAAGTCTTCCTTATATTATTCCATGTGAGTTCTTAGATTAGAATACTCTGTTGAATCTTTATCTCATATTTATGATGCTTGATCCCTGCATTTATCATTATCTTTATTATCATTTATCATATATATCTTTATCATATTTATTATTTATCATGACATTAACCCTGTTATTGAGTAGAAGCATTATTCATTATTGGTTTATTACTATTCCATAGCATAATGATATTATTAGTACTACGCATACTAGTTGTAGATATCTTCCCAATGGTAGAATAAAAATGACAACCTGGTTATTACTCTAGGTAAAATGCTACAATGGTATTATTTCTCTGTCCGCTTGTAGAACCTATTTTATTCCTTTATATATCTTTTATCTTATTTTCTGCCTAGTCTTATTTTATTTATGCCATGATATATTTTCTAGTTCATAGCTGGGGATGACAACCTAGTCTCATAGCTAGAAGTATAGGTTTCTTCATGACTAGTCTATTATTGGCAAAGTAATTTTCATATACCAGCACTATTTGGTGTCATTGCTCTTATAGCATTTTGGCGCCGTTGTTATTTTAGTGATGTCATTAAGCAGTGTCAACAAATATTTTTGGTGCCATTGCTGGGGAAGGTTTAAAACTTAAGAAGTACTAGTATACTTTATACGTATGGAATAAGTTCAAACAACCAATAATCTTCTACTCGTAACAGTTTTACCCTTTGTTTTGTATATTTTTGATCATTTTAGTTTAGGTTAATGTATGCAAAGTGCTAACCTTTTGGATAATTTTCTTAGTGATCCAGAAAAGTTAATCAAGAAATAAAGAGAAAATCTCAGAAAAATACAAAAAGAAAGTTTCAAAAATCAACACTCCAAGAGAAGCATATCATCTGATCGAGGCTATGGCTAACAAGAGTCTTCGTGAGTTCTCTGCTCCGATCACCAACAACATCCGCACTGGACCAGCTATTGATGTCGGGGAGAATGGATTCAAGCCCAAGCCTACACTCATCTTGATGATGCAAGCTAGTCAGTTCTGTGGGAAGGCACATGAAGATGCAAGTGCCCATTTACAACACTTTCTCGAGATCTGCAGCACCTTCACCATCAAGGGAGTGACACATGATGCCACTCTACTTCGCCTTTTCCCATTCTCATTACTTGGAAAGGCTAAACAGTGGTTCTATGCCAACAAGGAGAAACACACCACTTGGGACCGCTACTCAATCGAATTCCTCATCAAGTTCTTTCCTACAGGCAAGACAAATGCCTTGTGTGGGAAGATATCAAGCTTTCAACAATATCATGATGAGTCGTTCCCTAAGGCTTGGGAACATTTTCAAGATTTAATTTCAGAATGTCCTCATCATGGCATGGAGGACTGACTTTTGATGTAGACCTTTTATCACAGGCTAACTACTAGCACCCGTGAGATATTGGACGCTGCTGCTGGAGGAGCTTTCTTAGCACTTACGCTCCCAAATGCTACTTCACTCGTTAAGAAGATGGCTTCAAATCAGAGCTGGAATGAAGAACGTACTTCCACTCAGAAGAGAGGAGGAGTCCATCAACTCAAGGAGGTGGACATGCTATCAGCCGAGATCGACCTGCTTATGAAGAAGCTAGAGAATCAAGAACACAAGAAGAGAGAGGTCATGCACATTAATGACACTCTCATGACTTGTGAATAATGCGGAAGCTATGGACATTCAGAGAAGAATTGTCCTAAACTTCAAGCGGATGTGAACTACCTCAACAACAGCAACAACAACAATTATCATCCTCAACAACCTCAAGGATGGAATCAACAAAGGCTAAACTGCTCAGGTAACTACCATGGTAATTATCAAGGTAATAATTTCAACCAACCCCCTCTGAGAGAGTTACTTGCTGCTTAGTCTAGACTTATTGAGCAGATCAATAAGAAGGTAGCTTCCAATGACAAAATCTTAGACACCATCAATACCAGATTAGATACCTTTGCTACCGCCATGAAAAACCAGCATAGCTTTAATAAGATGTTAGAGTCACAGCTTGCTCAGCTAGCCGCTGCTATTCCCTAACTAGAAAAGCAAAAAATACCAGGCCAGCCAGAAGAGCTAGAGTCTACAAATCTTGTCAATATATTCAATGCAGGCCATTACTACAAATATTTCTCAAAGCAAGGATGGAAAGATGACTCCTTGCCACTCAAGAAAGGAAACTCAGTTAGACCGGCCATCACTATTCAGATTGGGCCACACACCTTTGACAATGCACTTTGTGACCACAGATCGAGCATCAACATCATGCCAAAGGTAATCTATGAAAAGATCCATGGTGCTCCTTTATTATATACAACCATGTATTTGCAGCTTGTAGATCAGTCAATAATCTACCCAAAGGGAATTCTTGAAGACATATGTCTATGAGTAGGCAACTCATATGTACAGGTAGACTTTGTCGTCGTTGAGACCGGAGAAGATGAAAGAGCAATAATCATATTAGGCCGACCATTCTTGAACACGGCCAAGGCTATCATCTATGCTGCACAAGTGAAGATCTGCTTCACAATCAAGGGGAGAAGGGAGACCTTCAATTTCAAGAACAAGATACATACATCTCCCGCTCATCCTCAATATAGCTACGAACATGATGAATCTATCAAGAAGAACAACAATAGAAGAAACAAGAAGAAGCAGCCACAACATGTGAACATGATCAACATAGTTTACTCAGAATAGGACTACGCTGTCAATTCACTATTTCTGCCAAAGATGGAAGATCCAGGTAACCCAGAAATTGAATGTTCAATTAATCAGCTAATCTTTATAAATACCATCTGTGATACAGGGTTAGGAGTCAACATAATGTCTAAGGTAATTTATGAATTTATATATGGTAAACAACCCCTGTATGAAACATATACGCAGTTGCAGATGGCGGATCAATCCTATAGAATTGTAGAAGGAATAGCCAAAGATGTACTAGTCTAGATCCATGACCACTACGTGCCTACAGACTTCATAGTCCTAGACATGAAGGACCAAGACATTAATGCGCCCATAGTGCTGGGAAGACCGTTCCTGAGTACTACATGTGCCATCATCTACATGAGGACTGGAGAAATCCACTTCCAATTCCCTTCAAAAAAGGTATGTTATTATTTTAAGAATTATGCTAACTATGAACAGCCAAAGAAATCACGCAACAGAAGAAGATGCAGCTCTTGCCGCAAGAGATACACCCTGATGTCACAAGAAGACTGGGAAGCCTATGAGGTAGAGACAACAAAGAATAAAGTTGAATGGGAAGATTGGATGGGAGAAGACCTGAAGAATGAGGAAACAATTAAAGATGACAAGAAAGAAGAAGTAAAGGAAGAGGCAACTCAACCTGCACCCAAATCACCAACCAAGAAGGTGTGGAGGAAGAAAGAGAGCCCACCTCCAAAATCAGAGACATCCTCTCCTACAACATCCGAAGTAATGTTCTCGAACCATCAAGTACAACCTTTTTTGTACCTTCTGATGAACCATGGGAGGAATGAACTCCTACGCACGGGGTAATTAAAGTCATCCTTTACTTAGTTTTTTTGCATATTTACTTTACCTTGTATAAATAATTTTCTGTTTGCATGTTTACTTTATTGCATATATCGCATTAGAAAAGAAAATAAATATATTCCATGCATGTCATTCTTTAAAAACTTAAAGCCCCATGCGAATACTTTTGTGGCATAAACACCCACAAGACTATTTGCTGTGGAGGCATAAAAATAAAGTTTGCATTCATTCTTATTTTCCCTGCATGCATGCATGATAAGAAAATACAAAAATGTTAGCTTTTGTTTAAATCTTTGTTAAAGCTTAATCTTTAATTCTTATTAAGAAACTCTAGATAATTAAAGCTTAAAATGTCCAACCGCTAACGCTTAATCAATTCCACGAGCTTTGTTGTCTAATTAAGTTTTACAGGATTTAATGCATCAATAAGCCACGACAAAAAGGAGACGTTCGACCACTCGATACAAACATTAACTCAACATGCGTCATCATCATCAATTTGTTACTGTGAGAGTTCAGTCATGAAAAGACAAGTTTAATCCACACACCTACCATATATATTCATTTGCATTGTTCCTACAATGCGAATAATCACAATACCATTCTTTTTCCATCTATATCCACTTGTAAATATTTTATTCCTACACTAAGAATAAATACCCCATAAACTATAGGAAGCCCATGATTGTTTACTCCAAACACCTTTGTTGTTATCTCTTAAAAGTTTATCGGTATAAAGAGATTTGGGTTCTTTGCTATCTAAAAAAAAAAAAAAGAAAGAGAGTAAAAAAATGACGTGTCCACAATAAAATAATGGGTACTTAGATGCCCGCCTCTCGAGAAAAAAAAAAGAAAGAAAAGAAAAAAATGTATATATATATGCAGCCTAAATTCTCTCAAGTTTCCAAATTTCAAGAGAGATATGTATTCTTCTGAAGGAGTAAAAGTAGAATTAGTTTAGCCACCAAATATATACCTATCCACCATATTCTATACACATGCAATTCTTGTTTTGACTGGCTGAACTCTCTATGGATCCATTATTTGAACTATAATATATTCTTTGCAAATATGCTATACTATTTAAGAGTGCCACTCCTATAAGCTTCATATAAGCCTTATTTGGAAAGTGAATGGGTAAAAGAGAGATGAGAGAAGGTTTAATATATACAACCTTGTTCCACAAATAATACATATTTAAGAGAGAAGGCATAACACTATTGTTGCCTAGTAAGGATCCATAAATACCACATATTGAGAGATTGAGAGTGCCATTTAATTTAGAGCTCTGAGTTTTATTTTGAAAATTTATGAAAACTCCAAAATATTAGTTGATCAAAGACTTGAGACGTAGTGCTTGACCTGATTGTTCTGTCTTTCAATTACTCAAGACCCAAGTGAGAGTAAAGCTCCATAGTTTAAGATAATATGGGTGAGTTTTGAGTCAGAATAATTGTTATCCAATCCAGAGTAGAGTTTCTGTTTGAAAGCATGCGTACTTTTTAAGAATGAAAGCATCGTAGCAACTCCTGATCCAAGTTTGTTTTGTAATAAATGGTTTTGCTAAGAGATTAGCAAAAGGTAAGCTTGGGAGAGCTTGTTGACGATGGATAGCGTCAACTTTTTACCATAAATAAATAGAACACATGAGAACAATAACACTAGAAGATGGGGCCACGCGGGGGCCCACACCCTGCCAGGTGGGGCCGTGTGGCCTGATAGGTGGGGCCACGTGGCCTGGTCCTGTGGAGCCACGTGTCCTGCTTCTAGAAGCTTCTCACAACCGACCTAAGGAGTAGATCTAGGCCGTCTAATCAAGTCGGTTTAGCTACATAGTATGGGGTTATATAAGCAAGGGCAGACCTCACTCCTGAAACCCTAATTCAATTGATTGAATTCAGTTGATCTAATTCAGTATTGAGTTCTAGAGATCAAGTCATCTAGAGCCACAAACCCTAGTTCTTCAGAGTAGTTCTAGTTCTAGAGAGATTAGCTACATAGTAATAGATTAGAAGGAGATCCAAGTCTAAGAAGACTTGAACTTCAGATTCTATCAAGGTGTTCTATAGGTACATTTATATCTTTGATATATTACTCAAGTTTATCTATAGCATTGTTCTTCATCTTTATTGTATTATTTATTGCAATGTTTATTGTTTGCTTTAATATGTCTAGTAGAGTTAGATATTTATTATGGATTGCATACTTAGGATTGTATAGCCCTCATCTTGTAACGTGCAAGATAGGTGTTATAGCTTATGTAAGCGTGGTGCTTATATATGTTATATCTACAAATGCTCACTATTTGCTGAGTTGTGGGGTAGATCGTAGGTGTTATAGCCCTATTGAGTCCTCTATAATCCTCCCTCTGCATATAGTGAACGGTAGGACGTGTGTCGCGAAGAAGGTGAAGATCTCATTATTGAATCCTTCCTAGTTGATGTCCCTTGGGTATGGTATGAAGTAGTAGTGCTAACAATGATAGCTACATGTTTGCACTAATTAGAGTTAGATAATAGCTCGTGATGATAATTACTCATTAGTAAGTTTTCCTTATATTATTCCATGTGAGTCCTTAGACTAGAATACTGTTGAATCTTTATCTCATATTTATGATACTTGATCCCTGCATTTATCAATATCTTTATTATTATTTATCAATATCTTTTCAAGGTACAAGGCAAAATAGTTTAAATTGGAATTAGGGGATTGCCTTTTTAGTGACGGCACAGGGCGGCCGCCGACGACGGGGGAAAGGGGGGGCAGCCACCGCCTCTCCTCCCCAACCCGCGCCCGCGACGTGGCGTGCGTCGCCTACCGCAATGCTGACGTCCCTGCCTTCCTGACGAAGTTAAGCCACGCCTGGCCCTATCCGAAGCCGCCCACCTCATTTGCCCCTCGCCCAAGCAAGCCCAAACAGCGGCGGCGCCGCCCCGCCATTACCCGGCGTCCGCCGCCTTGCTCGCAAACCACCGCACCACCATCCGATTCCAACCGCCAAAAGCTCTGCTGCCACCTGCTCTACGTCGCTGAGCCAACCATCAAGGTAAAAGAGCGAGGGTAAGGTTGTATTTCGCGAACTTTCGACTCGCCGGAGTCCGGCCGCCATGGCCGCCGCGGCATGGAAGCTTACGCTCTTATTTGTCCCGCGCATTTTTCCTTGCCGTTCCTCGTGTTCCATAGTCACCTAGTCCAGGTGAGCCTAGGGTTAGGAGCAATTGAAGCTTTTCGCCGCCGTTTAACCGGACCACGGCGCTGCCGCCGCCATGTCCACCACGCCGCCATTGCGCGCGCGATCGTCGTCGGCGCCTTTCCGCCACCGTTTCTTCGATTAGGTTAGGGGTTTGCATCGCCTCGCCATCACAAAGCTCGTGCTCACCTTGGTTTAGCCTGCCATCACTAGAAACGGCAAGTTCGCCGGAGCACCACGCCGCCATGCTCCGCAGCTCGCCGCTGGTCGTCCTGCGGTCCCTTTTTGCTCGGGTTTTTGGCACCAATCAATAGATCTCGTCAAGTAGGTGCGGATGGTACCTTTGGTTCGCCGGAAAGCCTACTGCCGGCGAAGATCCGCCCTGTCCCCCTTGCTCCTCCGCTCTGTGAGTATGACGGCAGCGGGCCCATGTTGTCGGCGCCTTTTTTCCTTTATGTTTTCTTTTTCGAAATGATTGCATATCTTGTAAAATCTGTGTAGAGCTCGTTTTAGCTCGGTTTTTGATGAAACAAATTTTGCTAGCTTTCTTATGAGTATATATACTATAAAAAATATAATATGTCATGTTTGCAATACTTTTTATATATAGTTTTATTTATCGCAATAAATGCCCCTCAGTAAATAGAGAAATGCATAAAAAAAATTATGCAAGATAAAAATATGGTTCCTGTATAAAATGTTCATGTTTTTGAATTTTCAGTAAGGGAAAAATATTGTTCATGCTATGTTCTGTTATAAAATTGTGAGATTTGATTTATGTGCCATTTAGCTTGCATTTTAGGAAGTTCAAAAGAAAATAAATATGGTGAATTTGGCAATGATAATTTTTGTGAGTGCTTATGATACTGTTAAGTGGCTGTTCATGCTTAGAAATCTGTTGTTTCACACTTTTCATAATACAAAGTATTTTCATGCTTGTTTATCACACAATCTAGTTATAATTATGTAGGATAAAATATGCATGTGTTTGCTGTGAAATGTTTATGGCATTGTTGTGATGACAGTAGAATGCTTCTGTAATTTTTGTAGATTTTTCTGAGGTTTTTGTTTATATAACCCCTTTTAAGTTGAATGAAAAATAGTTAAAATATGCATAATGACCATATGGTAAAAATAAAAGAAAATATGTTCTAATGTTCTTTTTGATGATTATAAACTGTTAGTGAAGTTGGTTTGATGATTTGATGCATTTCCACATTGAGCTAATAATTAATTTGGCTTTATAATTCATTTATGCATCTCTATGTAATGGTTTAATTAGCAACTATCATTTTATGTAAATTAATTTATCTTTTCTATGAACCAGTAAGTTTTTGGGATAGGTAATCATCTCATTTACTTGTTGTTCAAGTTTTGTAACGTTTGCATGTGTAATTTGAAAGTTATAAGCAATGCATGATCACCTTGTCACCCTGAAACAGATTTACAAACTTGCTGTTTTGCATGTAGCAGACGCTAGAATCTGGTAATATGAGTTTAATAACTTTTGTAGATAATTTCCTAAGCTTTCCATCAAGTATTTGTTTGCTGGTTTTGGAGTTATAGAACTCCAGTTGCATCCATTTTTGTGCTGCTATGCTATGCTGTCCATTATGGTGAGTGATGCATGTGTATCTGTTGATGGTGAAATTTATAATTTGTTTTGTGTAGTACTTAGTTTTGTTACCACGGAAGAGATACACACTTACTATAATCATTCATCATGTTGCACACATAACTCCTTCGTTTGATCATGCATTCATCGCATTCACTCTCGCATATGCACCATATCAGGATCGGAGGAACTAGATCAAGCGGAGATTGTGGAACAAGAAGCGGAGCTTCGCCACCTCGGAGTGCAGCCAGGAGGACTCAAAGGAGGAGATGAGTCGATCACCGAGCTGCCTAAGTGCCCAAATCATTTCCCAACCACCTTTGTGAAAGGCAAGCCCCGGTGCATGCTGAATTTTCCTATACTTTCTGAATTAAATTAAAGTATAGGAGTTGTTCGATACCGTTGCTGCACAATATATCCTTGTTTACCTTGTTATCCTATCCTATGGTTAAGTCTAGGTTTAATTATGCTCAGAATGTGATGGTTGCAATAGTCAAGTAATTTTCGGTCACTTATTTGGAGTTGAATGATGGTTAGTCACATAGTGGCTATTTGGCAGTTGAGTCATAACCCATGGAATAAAATGTGATAACTAGACCGGGCGAAATTTGTGGTCCTCTGCCTGTGTCGATTAAGGACTGGGTCTTTGTCTGAAAGCAGCCAGATTTGAAAGCACCTGTCACTTAGTAGGTTCCGCTGGGTCGTGAACCACGAAGCTGAGTAGATCTGGGTTGGGCCGGCATGTGGCTGTTTGATGCTCCTCATGGAGGAAGGAAGGATGTGCTTGGGCACGGGCGATAACCAAGAGTAAGCATGGCTTAGAGTTGGCACCCCGGTTGGCCCCAGATGAGGAGATTGCCGCCACGCCCGTGATATGTACCCCGAATAGTTCCAAAAGTGAACTATGGCTGCTCTAATCCAGTATGCCGGGTTTGTGATATGGTATTATTCCCAGCTGGGTAGTAATCGATTCGAGTCGCCATCTCTCCTGGACAGTGAGAAACCGAATGTTTCTGCGGCACTGTAGTTTAAATAATAATGATGGTAATTTATGGTTATGCAAGCTGCTGCAAAGAATGATTAAAATGTGGACCGGATAATGTTTATTATTGTTGCCAACAATTAAGCATGACTTATGTTATTATTGCCACTAATAATCAAGTATGACTTAATAACATTGCTAATTAAGAGTAACACTTTAATTTGGTTAAACCTAAAATAGATAGGCTTAATGAATTAATCTCTACTTTTATTTTATGCAAAAATATGAGTCAGCTAGATCCGCCAAAAAGCCTGCATAATTCTTGGAGTTAATTTATTTTTGGTTTAAGACGGGTAAGTTTAGCTGAGTACATTCCATTACTCAGGGTTTTATTCCTATTGTTGCAGGTGGCCAAGTGTCCTATGGTTCCTACAATGCTTGTTTGTTCCTGCTGTGGATGAAGAGTAATTGCCGAGGGCAAGGCAGATTCGATTTCCCTGTCTTGTGCTTTTGCGGGGTTGACTTTTAATGGCACTACTATTTGAACTATGTTGGTACTTTGGTAATTCAAAATTATTTGCTTCCGCTACTATTTAAATTTGGTACTGTTATATATAATTTCTATTTAAACTCCAATGTATGTGGATGTGAAATGGGTTGCAACTTGTGGAATGTAATTACTGAACTTCAAAGATCCTTAGTTGTATGTTGATGAAAGTTTAAAATCCTTCGAGATTTTGGAATACGGGTTTATATGTGATTACGTATCAAAGCGAGTCCCTCTCAGGGGCCACTTTTATTCTTAATTACATGTAAATTGGTAAACTCTCATTATAGCTGGCACCGGAGCAAGGTTCAGTGTGTTACACTCTTGCAAGTGTATTTTTTAAAAAAATTAATAATAATAAAAAGTCTTTGATTTTGCAAAATTTACTTGCCAAATAAAATATTTTTTTAGGTGTGAGTAAAAGTTTATGAAAATTACTAGTGCCATGGTCATATCATTTATGCCCAGTTAAGGACTACTAGGTGGCTTATAATTACTGACTTGGGGGATTGCATACATGTGATTGTTATTTTTCATTTCGATGCCATGGTAAGTGTGAGCTGGGAGAGCATGATTGGTCAATGCCAATCTAGGGAGTGTTTGGTGGACCGCACATGTCATGTCTCTACATGTTGTGTGACGGGTTTTCTTATTATTTTAGGGTGATGCTGATATTGATGCTGATGCGGGATGTAGTGTGTAGGTGCCACGTGCATGTATATGGGATACATGTTTGTGTGTACAACTTATGTTCGTCGAACCCGCGCAAAGGTATGAGTAATTTTATTTTCGTGCATTCATATGGGATTGGGCTAAAATGAAATTATCTGCAGGTACACTAATAGCGCAATCGTGTAGATCGACTAGTTGCAAATTATTTTCTTTTGAGAACATTGTATATGCCACCGTTTATAACAAAAGAAGATCATCTTTCCTAAGTCTGTGTGGACGTATGTTACGCTCATGCATCATGTTTAATAATTATCATTTCATTCATGCATTTACTTCCTTCCCTTATAAAGTACTTGTCCCTTTTTGTTATAAATGATCAACTTAAGTCTTAGTCTCACAAAAATCTCCAAATCTCACTACTGACGGCCCTTGCACCGACAACTGGTAGCCGCTGTTTCACTAAGAAGCGTCATGAGGGAGCATCCTGGAGCCTCGAAGGGTACAACATCTGTAATTCCTAGAGATGAGCTAGGTGCTACTAGTTGGTTCTAGACTAAGGGTACAACTTTGGTGAGAGGCCACGATGAGAGGTGTGGTAGCTCATATAGGTGCGGCCATGAGTACTATGTTTGCCACACTTCAGATCATTGATGGCAAGGAGCACCAGTGCCAGAGTGCTAGGACAGTGGCTGACAAGATGCGCGCGAGTGAAAGCAGATAAGTATAAGAAGGGTAAGAAGAAGATCACTAGCATGTTTCGCAAGATGACAACTGACAAGGATGCAGCCTTAGAGAGTGCAGAACAAGAGAGAGTAGCAGTCCGGGGATTGCAAGCTAGACTAAAAATCTCAGAATACTTGAGGCACCATGGTGACAACTTGAGGGTAGATCTTGAGAGGATGAAGGATCTAGCTCAAAAAGGGGGTAGGACCTGCAGCAGTAGTTGAGTAGTGCCACTTATAGAGAGACTAATTTATAGTGAAACCTAGCAATGCTAGGAGGACAATTGGAGAGCAGGAATAATGCTTTTTCCTCTCTGATGCGTGACTTCGTGGAAATGAGATGTCAGAAGGATCAGTTTGAGGCAGCAGAATTAGCATGTGTGCAAAGGATTAATGAGATACAACATAACTATGGTCTGTTGAGAGAGGAGTACTATCGGTTGTTCTATGCACAGTATCTTCACATCCCACCTGAGGATGATGATCAGAAGCCTGATGCAAAGGATGTTGGACCAGAAGATACTGATGATGGGGGCGACATGTCAGATGCTTCCCAGGATTTCCATGACTATGATTCGTCTCCTTAGATGTGTGCTAGATGTTAGATCTCTCACGTGATCCTTTGTTGAGACATGTATCTTTAGCTTTATCATCTGCTAAATCCTTCTCATGAAACATTTTATTTGAGCTATGTATCTTTTGGGATATATTGAAGTAATGGATTAATTAGCAGACTTCGTGGTATGCGATGGAAAACCTTGATGGGTTAATTATGGATGGATTGTGCTTTATGGATGCACTATGCGTATTTGTAATGTATTAGTGATGCGGTGATGGGATGATTAAATTATGGTTATCTTTATTTGTTGACTTTTCAATAAATTCAGTGTGACTCTAATTTAATATTCATATTTACTGTTGAAGACATCAACTAATAATCATAACTGAGGACATGTGTAGAAGACTCAGACTCGCTTAGGAGCAGGAGGAAGCCAACAACCATCACCACCTCCTCCCATTAACTAGGAACAGATTAAAATATAGTTTCCAAAAACAAGCTCCAAGTATGTTTCTTTTTTTTTCCTGAGATCGGGCCATTCACCCGTTTTTCATTAAGAGGAAAAGCAAGTTCGACACAAACCAAGTCACAATGTGCGGTCTAACACAGACGGCGAGCAGCTAACTGCGGGAGCAGGGAACCTAAATACTGGATGCAAAAGGAAGCGATTATATGAATAAAGAGTTCTGCGATCACAACACAACGACCGGAGCTAACTTGCCGAAGCCCGCCTGGATCCAGTCCTCGGCCTCAGCCAACACACGCTTGCAAAGCTCCGAAACTAAGGCGTGCTCCCTAGCGAATGTCCTGTTGTTCCGTTGCTTCCAGACGACCCAAGTAGTAATGAGCAGCGTGGGGCTGTCAAAACAAGGTCGGTAGGACCTCTCGATCTTGAGTCTCGACCGCAACCACCAACTGACCAACTCGTCCCCCGCCAATGGAGCCAGTTCCTGCAGACGAACAGAAGGCAGAAGGGCAGCCCAAAGCTCCCCTAGTGAAAACACAACTGGCAAATAAGTGATCATCCATCTCCGGCTCCTGCGTGTAGAGGACGCATGCGTCATTGTCCTGGAGTCCATGCTTCTTCCGTCGTGTGGCTGTCCAAAGTCGATGATGCACGGCGAGCCAAAAAGAAGAATTTTACTTTGGCTGGCGCCTTGCAAGCCCACAGCTCTCTCACTCCGGCCATGGCCTCAGCACCATAGAAGAGGGCCCTATAAGCGAAGGAAGCCGAATACTTGCCATCTTTGCTCCACTTCCAAACAAACTTGTCTTGCATGCCATGCTGAAGCACAACATCTCTCAGCAACCTCCAAACCCGGAGATATTGGAGCAAAACCTGAGTTGTGCGGGCTCCAACAATATCCGCTACCCATCTGGACTGCTCAATACCGTCACTAACCATTCGGTGCTTCCCGGCCAGAGACAGGTCCGTGAATAGGTTAGGAGCATAATAGCATAGAGGCCCGACCTCAGCCCAGCTGTCAGTCCAGAGGTGAGCTGAGGTGCCATCTCCAATGACGATCGTAATGCTGTTTGCTGCCATTGCCATGACCAACTTATCCGTTTTGGCTGGAATGAGCGCCCACGATCTCCCTGGATCCGTCCTTGCTAGCCATTCCCAACGCAGCCGCAAGGCAATGCCAGTGAAACGCAAGTCAGAGACGCCCAGCCCGCCTAGAGTCGTCGGCCTGCACACGATGGGCCAGGCAACCTTGCACTTGCCACCGGCAGTTGAGGCCGTCCCTACCCACAGAAACGCTCTGCTTCGCTTGTCTATGTGCTCAATCCCCCATGCTGAGAGGCAGCATGAGATGCTCATGTGCGTGGGGATGGCCGACAGTGTCACCTTGGTTAAGAGAACGCGACTGGAGTGAGTCAAGAGCCCAGCCTTCCATGTTGGGATCCTCCTCGAAATGGCGTCGATGAGATGCTGCTCATCAGCCCTCTGCAGTCTGGAGAGCGTTAGCGGCACTCCCAGATAGCGCACAGGGAACTGGCCCAGCTGGCAAGGGAACACACTGAGGACGACCGTGACCTGCTCCTCAGAACATCTGATGGGTAGTGCAACACACTTCTCCTCGTTGGTGAGGAGTCCCAAGCTCCTCTGAAGAGAACCAGGATCTGTCTGAGGCAACTCAAATCCTAGGCCTCCGGCACGACGAAGACGCAGATGTCATCCGCGTAGAGGGAGGTGCGATGCGTGATTGTTGCCCCAGGGAGCGGCGATAGCGCGTGCCTTACATCAGCCTCCCTAACAAGGGAGTTCAGCGCCTCCATGACGATCACAAACAGCATGGGAGATAGAGGATCTCCCTGACGAAGGCCCCTTGCATGCACAATACGCCTCCCCGTGACCCCGTTAACGAGCACCTTTGTGCTCGTAGTTGATAGCAGGATGGCGATCCAGTTCGTCCATCTTCTTGGGAAGCCGATGTGCTGCAAAACCTCCAGAAGGAAAGGCTACGCAACGGAGTCAAAAGCTTTAGCAATGTCGACCTTGATCAGCACCGCCGAATGTTTTCTGGTGTACAGCCAACGGCAAGCGAGCTGCACCGACCTGAAGTTGTCGTGAATCAACCGACCAGCTATGAAAGCGCTCTGGTTCACCGCGACGATCTCAGTCGGCTTGGGTGCTAGGCGGCATGCCAGACATTTCGCAAACAGCTTGCTGAAGCTGTGCATCAGACTGATCGGGTGGTAGTCCTTCATACGCGATGGCGCTTCCGTCTTCCTCAGCATGATCATCAGGGTGTCATTGAGAAGGTAGAAGCTGCGCGCGTCTAATGACCATAGAGCGCAAAAGGCGTTCATGATGTCGGCCTTGATGATGTGCCAGCACGCCTTATAGAAGGCGCCACAGAAGCCATCGGTGCCTGGGGCCCTATCGGACGGCATCTCCTTGATTGCCGACCAGACCTCATCCTTGGTGAAATAGTAGTCAATACCGGCGAGGTCAAGCTGCGGCAGCAGACCATGCAGGTGAAGCATGTGCTCCTGCTGGAACGGCTTGCCCAGAATGTCATTGTAGTAATTGTAGATCATCCCTTGCTTGGCTTCCTCGGCCGAGAACCAAACCCCACCATGCTGCATGGTCGGGATGTGGTTTTTCTTTCTTCTGTGGCAGGCCTGGAGATGGAAGAACTTTGTGTTCGCATCTCCCTCGCCAAGGAAATGAATCCGCGACCTCTGTCTTGCAATGTTCCGCGAGAGGGACGCAAGCCCCAGGCACCGAACCTTGAGAAAGCATCTGTAGTCACGTTCAGCCTCGGTGAGCATGGTGGTTTCCTGTTTTTTGTCTAGGTGGGCGATGAGCTCCCTTGCCATGATAAGCTGCTGACTTACTGAACCGATATGCCGCATGCTCCAACTTTTCAAGGCCCGCGCCATATGCCGTAGCTTGATGTCCAGGGCTCTACAAGCATCGACGTCCCCCACGCTAACGTCCCAAGCCTGCTGCACCACCTCCTCGAACCCGGCGAGCTTAATCCAAAAGGTTCGAAGCGGAACCGTTTGGAAGCACGCACCTCCGTACACAGCTCCAGCATGATCGGCGCATGATCTGAGCACTCCGTGGAGAGGGCGCGTAGCCTGTGGGCAGGATGCGTCTCCAACGATCCAACCAGGGCACCGAGGCCAACGCCCTGTCAAACGTTCAAAGGTGGAAAGGGCGGCGCCGTTCGTTCGACTAGGTGTAGAGCCTGCCATGCAGGAACAGCTCCTCGACCTCGATCGCATCGAACGCGCGACGGAAGCGACGCATGGCGGCCAAGTTTAGGCGCTGATTGCTTTTGTCTTGTGCCTGGTATATCATGTTGAAATCCCCAACGAGGAGCAACTGTCCTGGGCAGTCTGCGCGCACCTCCCTGAACTCAGCGAGGAAGTCACTCTTTCGTTGTTCGTCAACCGGGCCATAGACGGTACAGAGCGACCAAGGCGGCAGGGATGCCGCCGCATCTTGCAAGTCTATGGTGGCAGAGAACTGGTGAGCAGTCTGCCTGGAAACAAAGTATGTTTCTGAAAATATCTTTATTGCCTTTCAAAATCTGATTAGTTTAAAAAAGATCAATTAAAGAGAGTTTCCATGCTTGAAAAAAGGGAGGAGCCTCACTCAAAATTATTTGTGTATTTTCAAAAAATTATTTATAAAATGTTTGAGAGTTTTTAACTTAAAAAAATAGTTTCAAAAATCAGTCATAAATAAATAAAATAAATAAAAAGAAAATCTTTTCATTGTCATTCCCTTTTCCTCCTTTGTTTCCGCCCTGCCCCAGATTTTGGCCCAAGGTGCGGCCTGCTCCCTCTGACCGTCTCCGCAGCCCAGCTTCAGCAACCGGGCCGCCTCAGCCTGGCTGCCTCCGCAGCACTAAGCACTCAGCAGCTATCGCCAGCAGCATTTTTTTTTTTTTTTGAAAAACATCACCGGAGGGGTGAGAGCCCCACCTGAATATATTCCATTGATGCCGGCAAGCCGGTGCACGGAAGTTGCCTCAAAGGCTAGAGTTACAAAAAAATTACAACAAAACTCCACAAATGTGGAGCCGACCCTTGAAGGTCAAAAGAAGAACAAAAAAAAAGGGGGGGTGTACAACACCACCACCCACACCACCACCAACAACACTTGAACAAACTCCAGGACAGGATAAGCGTAGACCCAAGCGAAAGAGCGCCGGTCGAGCGTTGATTTGTGCCCCCACCGAACAACATACTCGCCGGTTTCACCATGACCATTGCGCCCTCCACCATTCCTTGATGAGAGTGACATCATCTAGCGCATCTGAGCCCACGTACCACCATCTAATGCCGTCCACGGGGAGGAATCCTTGGAGGAGAATGGCGATAGCGGTGGAAACAACGCTCGGCATTTGATATTCTAGCACCGTCGAGGAGTGGTGAAGGACACGCAAGCCCAGGATCATCGGACACGACAACCTCCTGTGAAACTGATGGTGACATCCTACAGCACATCCGAGCCCATATACCATCATCCAACGCCATCCGCGGGGAGGAATCCTTGGAGGGGAATGACAGCAGCGGTGAGAACATCACCCGGCATTTAATATTCATGCACCATCAAGGAGATCACCGATGGAGCAGAGGCACCAAGGAGAGGAGGACACTCGCCGAACCTTTGGCAACATCCAACAGCCAAGGCCGAACTCACCCAAGGTAGCAACAACATGGGTGAAGAGCAGACGAAGGAACACAACACAAGGGACACAACGCAAGGGTATGGTGGTAGCTAGAATCCATCCTCCACAGAGGTGCCCTCAGGAGGGAATCGACATCGTTGACGCCGCCGCCACCGGCTCCAGATAACTAGAGCTTAGTTCTCACCAGGAGGAGAGGGACTAAACTATAGTCATAGGGTTGGGAGCCAAATCACCGGCGCCTCCAAGGAGGTAAACGGCGCTTGGGCGTCGCCGTCGATCGCACAGACAGTGTCGTGCATGGCTTACGCCTAGGCTCCCCGTCCATGAACTATAGACCGTCCGGCTCAGAAACCAATGGGGGCGAGCCCAAGGCACAGGCCATACCTTGCCGGAGCCGGCAGCACCGCTGCGGCAACTTGCGGCCCAATTTACGTAAAACACAAAGGGGAGCAGCACCGCCGGGCGGCGCGCGATGAAGCCCGGCGCCCGCAGCCGAGGGCCCCTGAGCCGAGGAAGCTGACCCCACCCACGCACATCGTGCCCACGGGGGTTTAGGGGACGGGCTGGGCTAGCTAGCGGCGGAGTCATTGGCTGCGCGGACACGCAGGACTCCATGGGCCCGCCTCACCACCCACGCCAACCCCAGCGCCGCCGCCCTCCTGGCACCGGGAGGGGCGGCTGGGACGCCGCCCGTCCACGGGACCGGGCAGGGCTGAGGGCCGCTCGGCATCACGCCCACCGAGGGCGCCACCACAGGGGATCCGGGCCGCCACAAGGGTAGTAGCCGCCCTCGGCGCAGCACACGGGCGGAGGCCCCTCCGGCCGGCCACCGGGACGCCAGAGCCCCCGAGATGACGCCGACGTCCAACGACCGGACCCGCCCGGCGTGACCAGATCAAGGGTGGGGGCGCGGATCCGGCCCCAAGGTGCCCGGATTTGGCGCCGAGGCCCGCCGGCGACCGCCTCCATGGCGGCGAATTTATTCCACGAGAGGACAAGCTCCGCGAGAGGACAAGCTAGGAACGGGAGTGGAGAGACAGGTGGGGAAGGAGGTGCTACCGGGGGGGGGGGGGTTGTGGTTCTTTGAGCTCCGTAGCAAGCCGCCGCCACCGCTGGCCAAGGAGAGGCGGCAGCGGCCGGGAGGCCGGCGAGGTGGGGGCCCGGGCGGCGGTGGCTGTGTCGCCCTCGAGTCGCCTGGGGGGGCGGGGCGGGGGGGGGCAGGTCTGTGTGCCAGCAGCATTTTCCGACAACACCCTGCGCCTGCAGGAAGAATGGAAGATATCAGAGGATGAGCGCTGGTATTAGCGAAGATATATATACGTACTGACTGATTGCCTGCACTAGCTTGCATTTGCATTGTGGGGGCCTGGGGCCACCGGGCCTGGAGAAGTTATGCAGGCAACAAATCAGGCGGATATTATGCCCACAATAAGAACAGTTTGCAATGCAAGCAGCTTGGTACGTGCAACCTCTTGAGCTTGCCCAAGGGCCAAGGCTCCTGCTTCCTACAGTATAACCAAGCATGCTCAAGGGGCCGGGGTGCCAGTAGTGTCACTAACCTGACAGAGCTTCACACGCGGATCTGGATCTCCCCACAGAACTCATCTCACAATCACAATAACCTGAAAATCAAGAACTACGTCTGCATATCTTTTCATCATATTCTTACACAGACGTAGTATATTCTGTATTGTACTGTATCTCAATTTCACTATATGTACGTATCCGACTGTTATACTATGTCGTCGATGTCTGTGTAATGTCACAAACCAGATCGATCTGGCGTGACGCGTGGCCCGACGCACCCGTAGAGGCTGGGCGCGCCGGCGATTACGGGGTGGCGGCGCCGGCGTGGGGGGGCGGGCGGCGGGCTTGGCCGAAGCGGGGCGGCGTGGTGGCCTTGGGTGGAGGGGCGGCGGCGGTGGGGGGGGGAGGAGGGCGGCGCGAGGGGAGAGGAGGAAGAGTTGGGATAAATTTTCTTTATTGTTTGTTACGAAAAGATTCTGAGACCCCTTTACTTTTATAGCCCGGCTAGTGAGACTTATATCGCAAGCAATCTCTCTAAAAGGTTTTCTTATAGATTGGAATACCTATTTACAAGCATATCCTATTTATTTTCCTAATAAGGGCTTTCCTTATAGATGGAATATTCCCTTGCACACCAAAAAGCCTAAGATAATCCTAATGAATTTCCTCCTTTATTTCTGAATTAATTGCGAAGAATCCGCGGAAGGGAGGCGGAGGCGGGGCGGGCGCGCGCTGCCTGCCCCCGGGCGGCGCCGGCGCTGGCCCCCCCTCGGGCCTCATGGGCCTGTCCTTCAGGCCCTATTTCCTGGGTCATGACATCTCCCCGTTCTCTCGACCGGGCGTCCTCGTCTTTGGATGAAAGTCCATTCGGTCACACACAGGTGGAGGTGCATTGCGCTGGCATGATGAGCTCAACCTGCAGAATCAGCTTGCCATGCACCGGGTTCCTGAGGATCATGTTCTCCCGGGTTCCCTGTGGAGCAAACTCCAAGAGGTAGTGAAGGTTCCCGATGTAGCCGTGGTAGATGTACTGGTGGACTGCACGTCCCTGCTGCGACGCCGTCTGTCGACGAGCTGCGAGCAAGAGCTCCCTTGGAACTCCCGCCTCAAGATGCTGATGCACCATGTCGCGAGGTGGGCTCTCCAGGAACAAGAAGCGCTTGTTGGGCGGAGCGTTGACGAAGAGCGGAAGAAGGCGCCAAATAGTAATGTCACGGCGAGTAGGGGGTGTAGCAGCCAAATTTAACATCGTACCGTACATGAAGGAGCCGACGTCAAACAGGGATGGGGATAGCTGGTGTGTGCCCCTCTCTGCATCGTAGCTGATGTGGACGTTGTCGATGGTGAGGAAGAGGCGATCTATACCGTCGAGGAAGACGACCCGAGCAGGGTCGACATGCTGGCGCCTGGGCCAGATGCCGCCCAGCAGGATGGCGGTAGGTGCTGCCGATGTCGGTGTGGTCGTGTAGGCGCCCGGGCGAGGAAGTTCGTCCCCGCGAACTCCTCCCTCGGGGCCGGCCTCCAGCAGGTCCGGTAGGAGGTGGAGAAGAAGTTGGGAGGTAGAAGCGCCATCGAAGAGGAGGAGGCCGCCCAACCGTCAAGCGGGCGCCGCGTCGCCGCGTGGTGACGTCGAGGGCGATCCGTCGTAGGTGCCTGGTCCTCCGGGTCACCGTCGAGTTGTACAAAGACTCGGTCGACGTGTCGTAGAGGTCCAAGGCGTCGCATGCCTTGAACGTTTCCCGACACCGGAGGGAAGGGTCGAACGCCGGCGAAGATCCCCGACCGGAGCAGGTCAGGACCGGAGGCGCCCCCATCCGTGTGCGGAGGTGGTGCCGACGTGAACGTAGTCGAGATGGCCGTCGCGGTAGTACTGGAGCTCGTTGGTGGCGAAGTCCCACGCCACTCGCCCCAGCTTTCCGCCCAAGGCATGCCAAGGATGACGCCGGCGTCGTTGCCACGTGCATGACATAGGCGTCGATGTCGAAGATGCCGGGCGTCGGCGCGTAGTGGTGCGTCGAAGGTGGCCGCCCCGCATGTCGAGGTGGCGCCCGCGGCTACCGTTGTGATCAGCATTATGCACTCGGCCGAGTCCGTAGTCCCGCCGTGGTCACCACACGGGGTCGATGTAGTTGCGCGCCGCTCCCCGAAGTCGACGATGATGTTGACGCCAGTTCTCGAGATGATGCCGACGAGCTATAAAGAATGAGCACCACGTACCGGGGAGTTGGGGTCCCCGAAAAGGACCCTTAGGTCGGCGCCGTCCACGGCGACGTCGGCCTCGGTGACGCCCTCTTGGTCGTCGGTGTAGTTGTTGAAGACCGTGATGTCGAAGAGGTGCTTGCACTTGTGACCGCGCGTAAACGGCTCGTCACAGTTGAAGCAGAGGCCGGCCTTGCGTCTTTTCGTCATCTCCTCTAGTGTCAGCCGTTTAAATGGCCGAGTCGATGTCGCTGCTGCCGACGGGGTGGGCGCCAGTCGTGTGGCCGTCAGGGGAAGAGGCGCGGGTGCCTTGCCCCGCTGCTGTGCTGGCTTGCCGGAGTTGTAGAGGATGGTGAGGCGCCGCTCGTACACCCTGGCAAGAGACATGGCTGTCTCCATGTCCTTGGGGTCCTGTAGCTCAACGTCTGTCTTGAGCGGTTCGCCCAATCCAGCCGTGTAGATGTTCACCTGCTGCCTATCGTCGAGGTGTCCTGCGCGCGCCACGTGCGCCAGGAACTGCTTCGTGTACTCATCCACGGTGTCTGTCTTCCTCAGCGATGCTAGCTCACCTAGCGGATTCCGCCAGGTGTAGGCGGGCCAAGCGTTCGTTGACGCATCGGGCGAAGCTCGTCCATCGCCAACGTCTTCTCGACGGGACGGCCTCATGTACCACTGCTGCGCTCCTCGGGTGAGATGATATGAGGCGTACCAAACTTGCTGCGGGTGGCGTACCTTGTCCCCTGAAGAATTACCGCGGCGGTTCAGCCATGGGAGAGGATCATCCTTGCCGTAAATGCGTCGGGAAGGGCGGCTGTGCGCACGGGGTGCGAGGCCTGGGAAGGTGTCTGCTGGGGAGGGGGGGGGCGGCGCATGCGCCCTGGTGCCGGCGCCTCTCCGGCGCTGGCTTCAAAGACGAGGTAGCCCGTCAAGATCTTCTCCAGATCATTTGTTGTGACGTCGTTGGCGTCTTCTGGCGGCCCTCCGTCCTTGTCTTGATGAAGGTACGGCGGTTTCCTCCATGACCGTCTTTATGGTCTGTCTCGACCTCCCGCAAATGTGCTTGACGTCTTGCCTCCTCCGGATCGTTTGTCGGATAAGACAGCAACCCGATCGGCGAGCGTGTCAGCCTTTTGGTGAAGCCGCGAACTGGTTCCCCAAGTCCGTCGGCATCTTCTTCGTCTCGGCGTCCATGGTGGGTGGGTGGATCGTAGTGGCCTCCGGATACCAGTCGTCACAAACCGGATCGACCTGGCGTGACACGTGGCCCGACGCGCCCAGAGGGCGGCGCCCGGCGGCCACGGGGGGGTGGCGGCGTGGCGTGGGGCGGCGGCGGGGCTTGGCCGGTCGGCGGCGGCGGGTGGCGCTGGGTGGAGGGGCGGCAGCGGCGCGTGGGGAGGAGGGGGCGGCGCGCGAGGGAGAGGAGGAAGAGTTGGGATAAATTTTCTTTATTGCTTGTTACCCGAAAGATTACATACCCCTTACTTTTATAGCCCGGCTAGTGGGACTTGTATCGCAAGCAATCTCTCTAAAAGGTTTCCTTATAGATTGAAATTATTTACCTAATAAGGGCCTTCCTTATAGATGAAATATTCCCTTGCACACCAAAAAGCCTAAGATAATCCTAATGAATTTCCTCCTTTATTTCTGAATTAATTGCCAAAGAATCCGCGGAAGGGAGGCGGAGGCGCGGAGGAGGCGGCGCCACCGGCGACGCCGCCGCCGCCCCCTCGGGCCTCGTGAGCCCGTCCCCGGGCCCTATTTCTGGGTCATGACATGTAAGAATAACAGGTCCTGTTCCTTACTCCAGCACCATCTCTAAAGAAATTGTGATCGATGTCAGGGGGGTAGCCAGGTTAATATACTCTTAAGAGAAGATGAAAGTGAACGTCCCATGAGTAGTTTGTAATGTTAGCCCTGCTAATGGGTTGGGTTGAAATGAGTTTAATGGGTTAGGTTTTACAATGGGTACACTTTAGAAGGTTAAAAATGGGTTGACTTACTTGGCGGATGGGTTGGGTAGGGTTTGGTTTTATTTTTTTGTTTGAATGGGTTGAGCTCTTCGGCTGATGTTGTTTTTTGTTAGAAAACTAGGTGATGTGGGGCCTACATATTGATCTGAGGCCAACTGGCATAAAATAGCTGCATGCTTCAATAAATCATCTGTAGAAATTTCAGTCAATTTCGATAAAATTTTATAATGTGAACACGAGCTTTTATTTCTAGGGTCTGGCTTTGACGTGGGGCCCACATATTGATCTAGCAGTGCTAGTTGGCATGAAGTTGTTGCATGCTCTAATAAATCATCCGCAACACAAATTTTAGTTTTGATAAAATTTTATAATGTGAACGTGAACTTTTATTTCTAGGGTCCGGTTGTGACGTGGGGCCCACATATTGATCTGGCTGTGCGATTGGCATGAAGTAGCTGCATGCTTCAATAAATCATCTCGCAACAAATTTGGTCAATTTTGATAAAATTTTATATCGTGAACGCGAGCTTTTATTTCTAGGGTCCGGCTTTGACGTGAGGCCCCCATATTGATCTGGCTGTGCTAGTTGGTATGAAGTAGGCTGTATGTCTCAATAAATCATACGCAACAAATTTGAGTCAATTTCGATAAAATTTTATAATGTGAACATAAGCTTTTATTTCTAGGGTCCGCTTTGGCGTGGGGCCCACATATTGATTTGGCTGTGTCGGGTTGGCATGAAGTAGCTGCATGCTTCAATAAATCATCCGCAATAAATTTTGGTCAATTTCGATAAAATTTTATAATGTGAACGCATAAAGTGAGTGCGGCTTTGGCGTGGGGCCCACATATTGATCGGACGATTGCCAATTGGCATGAACTAGCTACATGCTTCAATAAATTATCTCGCAATAAATTTCAGTAAATTTCAATAAAATTTTATAATGTGAACACGAGCTTTTTATTTCTAGGGTCTACTTTGATGTGGGGCCCACATATTATGTAAATCATTGCAATAAATCCTACTCAATTTAGATAAAATTTTATAACATACGCAAGTTTTTAAAATCGGAGTTTCAACTTTTAGTGTGAACTCATATATGTTATATAAGCTATATATATATATTTATCTTAACCCATGGGTTCTTGTAGCAAATCCATGAGTTTAATTAGTTTGTGGGTTGGATTGGCTTGGGTTGAAGCTAAAATAATGTAAGGTGGGGTGGGTTGAAGAAGAGAGTTAATTTATTATGGATTGGGTTGGATAAGGGTTGGATTTGAAACCATTAGCAGAAATGTTTACTAGCAGCAAAATTTACCGCCTAGCCCTAGCACTAGCAGACAATAAATCAGCTGGGCAGGCAATGGTATCTTTCTGAAGAAACTGGAGAACAGCTGCGACGACCTCTGAGCAGATGAGCAAAGGCTTATGCTTGGCCAATAATGTGACTGCATGCATAAAGGTAGCATACATATGGACAGCAGCAGGTTGGCCGCCGTCCACCGCAGCGCCGCCCGGCGCCCGGCCCCCTCCGAGAAGTCCGTCGCTGCCAGCCCCACCCACGCCTCTCGCCCTCGGCGCCGGCCATCTCCTCTGAATCCTCTTCCGTCCTCTCCTACCGCAGAAGGCGACGCTGGAGCTGGCCTCTGTCAGTCACTGTCAGGAATCGGCAGGCCTATTTGATTGATGCCAAATAAAGGACACTGACAGTGATCCCTGAGGTTGCTATCTGCCCTGTTTGGTTTGTTCCGATTCTCACTGTCGGAGCTAATTATTGCATTTTAAAAAAAAAAAATTGGTGCTCATATTATGGCAACGGCATTAGATACCAGAAATGATCTCGGCCAACGAACATGTGGCCTGTACAGAACACAAATCTCAGCACACTGAAACAATATCTCCGCTTTCTCCTCTCCTCCGTCCGCTGGAGAAGAATATGAGAATCCAGCAGCAATTATTAGGACTTAGGACAGCGACGCCGCTGTTGTTTTGTGATTATGCTTGACCTTGACTTAGAACAGTCGCACACACGAATACAAATATAGGGACAACCACGACAAACGAGAACAAATGCCCCACAATAATATATATTCACTACACTCTCCGTCCAGAAAAAAACATACAATTCTAATATGGTACCAAGTTTAACTAACAATATATAAAAAGTATCAATAGTTATGATATTAAATAAGTATCATTAGATTTTCCTTGAGATCAGTTTTAACAGTATACCAATTTAGTGTCATAAACGTTAATGTTTTTTTACTTATATGTTTGGTCAAACTTTAGACACTTAAGCAAAGAATGTACCTGTGTATTGTTTTTAGGACGAAGATAGTACTATAGTTTATAAAGACAAATATAAAATGAACTACGGATGAGGGCACTTTAGCAAAGAATGTACCTGTTTCATAGTGTTGCTGCACACCTGGAGGACCTCTCTTTGTTTGGTTCTAGTGCCCTTGATGAAGGCAAACCAAATTAATTTGGTTTTGCTTAGCACACAATTCACCAAGTGATTTCACAGCTGGCTTATGATCATCCCAACACAGGCAGCACAAGTATGCATTGGACAGTCAAAGCATCAATTCTTTTTTTTGAGAAAAGGATACCTTGAGACAGTTCAGTGGGTACATCATCTATCGTTTAATTTGGATCATAGAACAAATATACACACATTTGGAACTGTTCCTATACATAGGCAGCATAATGAAGTAAGCAGTCGACAGTGCCAGTCCGCATCGATCTTTTCATCACAACATGGAAAATAATTCCGTGGATAGCATCACAACATGGAAAAAATTTAGCCTTTTGTTTGGTATTTTGCAATTATCTATGACGATTAAACATTGCATTCTTTTGTAGCTCAAATATCTTACTATTACTAATTGGAGACTCCAACGAACCCTCCACATTAATTCTCACCACACACGCTAAGAAAAAAAGATAAATACTAGAAATTCTCACATTAATCAAAACATCTAGCCATCCAATCCATAGACTCCGGCAATCGATAACTATTAGATCTACTTTATTTTCTAGAAAATTACCCACCTTTGCCATTATTATTATTGAAAGAAAAAAGTAAATCTATTATATATTTACCTAGCATGATTTCCACGGAGGACCAAACAACATGACGCCGCCGGTGCCACCAGGCAGCTAACTTGCGTGGTCGGCCAGCCAAGCAAGCAAGGAGAAAGCCACTACAGCGGAGGCAGGCGTACATCTACACCGGCGCCCGCACGCCGACTCCTTCGATGTTGAGGCGCTTGATGTCTTCGGCGTGTACCGGCGCAAGGTCCGCGCTCCGCCACTCCCAGTTTCTTTGTCGAACTGCTTGCCGCTGTTAGTGATGGGGAGGCCTTCCTGGTGTTAGACGGTGTCAGGCTTCGCCGTGCGGTAACGAGGTTGTATTGTGGTGATGAGTGGACAGCATGAATGTATGTTTGACGTGCTTATTGTGCCCTCTAGTCGTAGTGCACCATGAATGAATATTTGGAGCCGGTTCTGTGTAGTGCGTACATGTATGCAAATTTGTTTTGCAGTATTAGCCTCAAGGTCCTGTCGTACATGGCTATAGGCTTTTGCCGCTTATTTTGATCACTTTCGTCTCCTACGACGTACGGCTTTACTTATTTTATTCTTGGATTATTACTTGAAATAAATAAATTTTGAAACAATCCTTATTGAGCATCAGGTATAATTTTTTTTACTAACATAATAACAATGTTTTTTTTTATTTCAACAGGTGTAGGAGGGAATGACTGCCTCATCTGATGTTGATGCACAAAAGGGCACACAAAAGGGCTCCCAGCCGATCACATCTTTGATAGCCACGGATGCACAAGCCGGCTGCACAGGGAACACCAGGCCCAGACCTCGGCTCTTCATCAACAGTATATAGAGCTTGCTGGTCGGGTATGGAAGACTAAAGCAAATGTGTTTATCAGCAGCACCAATTACAACACGAGCAAGCTGTGCGCAACCGGACGACGCGCATCAAGCAACTTTCTTCATGATCAACACCTCCTTCATCTATCAACGTCCGAAGCTCCCACAGATCATCGCATGGTTTGTGTCGTCGAATAGAGATCAAAGACAATGCATTCTAGAAGCTAAGAGGATGATGGCATGCACATCGTCCTCGATAGGTGAAAAATTAATCTGAAGTTTTCCTATTCTTGTATAGCTCCATGTATGTTGGTTGGTATTATCTGGAACTCTGGATGTGTCGGTGTTTTGAACCGGCGTCCTAACACCAACAAGTGATATGCCGCGCGTCCCTGGGTCCAGATGGTGGTGCGAGATGACACGAGGATGTATACTGGTTCAGGCCAACGCTGGCCCCTAGTCGGTCGGGGAGGATGTAACCGTGTATATCTGCACCGTGGTGCTCGTAGTAGGGGTTTAAAAGCAGGTTTGAGAGAGAGGCCGGGACCTCAGGTCTCTGTGCGTGGTGGAGATCGAGCTATGAAGCTAGTGTCGAGTGAAGTCAAGGTGCGAGTGCTCTTGGCCTTCTTGACTTGCCCTACACTACGTCAGGGCTCCTCCTTTTATAGGTCCAAGGAGGATTCATTTGGTTACATGCATCGCAGTTAGTTAGGCGACCTTATGGGCAGCCGTGTACCCGGACCGTGGCTGAGGTAGCGTTCGTACTTGCTGTCGTACAAAGAGCATGGTTGTCCTTCCTCCATAACGTCCGTTCCGAGGGGTTCGAGCCTCCTGGGGAGGCTGGCCGAGGGTGACTGTAGACCGCGTGAGGCGACGTTGCAGAGGGGACCCGCCGAAACAGTGCTCGGTAAGGCGTGGACAGTGCCCAAAGCCTGTCTTCTGTCCGTGATGATGGCGCTGCAGTGGAATTTGACCCCCGTGGGCCGGCCGGCGAGGGAATCTAGGGTGTCAGGGATCTGACTTCGTCAGGGCACATTGAATGCACCCGGCTTATTTGTCGCTACGTGATTGGGACGAGGCCTGGGCGAGGAGCCGGCCTTGGCGAGGGGTCTAGGGCGAGCCGTCTAGGCTCCCCTCTCCGCGAGGACCCGGGAGTCGCAAATTCCCACCTCTGTCACGTGCCCTCGGGCAGTCCGTCTGCGATTCTTATCCCCTTGATCGTGTTCCTGAGTTAATCCTTCTTTTATTTGAGGTGTTAGGGGTGCCATTTATTTTGGTACCCGATAGTAGCCCCCGAGCCCTTGAGGAGGTAAGGTTTTACCTCCTCAAGGGTTCTGTCGTCTCGAGGCGTCGTAGAAGGCTGGGGGCGTTCTCCCGAGGCCTCCTGTCGAGGTCTTCTTTCTCAGGGCCTCTCTATTCCGAGCGGCATTCTACCAGCAGCATCGCGCGACGCATGCTGGCTTCCGCGTGGCGGCCGTTGGTTTGACGATGGGGCATCGAGGCGGGCGTAAGTGAGGGGGTTGAAGTGACGCGTCATTTCGGTTTTTCCGTCGGGAAGTGAAGCGACGCGCCCCCCTATTTATTGCGGCTGCTTACCCCGTCGTGTTTCACTTCCGCCCGTCGTCCTTTGCTTCTTTTTTCATCACTCCTTCTTTCTCGTCAACTTGTCAATGGAGAGTGGTGGTTCCTAGGGGCGCGGGTGGTTTGGGCGGCGGCCATCGCCTCCCACGGCGCGCATCTCTTGGGTGGTCGACACCCCCCCGTCGTTTGGGGTCTCCGCGCGGGGCGCGGCGCGGCGGCCGCCGCCCGTCGTCGCCCTTGCTCCAGTTGCGCCTCCTCCCCGGTTGGTCCTTTTCGGGAGCCCGGGATCATTTGGGAGTGGTGAGGGGGGCGTTGGTCGTCGACGTACTTTGAGAGCATCTGGAGCTCGACGCGCATCCGGCGCCAACGCCGATCATAATGCTGCCGGTGAGTGACTTCTCGAATTTTCCCGTTTCTTTGCTGTTTTTTTTTTTTGCTGATCTGTCCTCTTCTTGTCGCAGCTGACTCGCGGAGGTGGACTGCCTGAGGGCCCTGGTGCATGTTGTGGCCGTCAGGGTGCCTCCCGTCGGCGCGCCGGTGTCGGGGATGGCAATGTCGAGTCTGCGGCAGGGGCCGACCTCACGGAGGTAACGGGGTTCATACGAGTTCATTCCCGATTACTCCGTGGCGGTGACTCCATGGTTGCCTCTACCAATGTCGATGCCATCATCACGGAGGAGGAGCGGCAGCGGCGGCGCCGAGGGGACTCCGTGAAGGGTAGGAGCTCTTCTAGAGGTGGAGACGCCCGAGGGAGCAGGTGCTCTTTGGAGGTGGAGGCTGCCCGAGGAACTGGCGTCCCTTTTCTCGTGTACCTAGGCATGGTTAGGTGTGTGTATGCGCATATTATGTAAATCAAATGATGTAAACAATTATCTTCATCGTTATGGAAGAAATCTTGTTTATTTGTGAGTATTTCATTTGACTTAACAAATGACAAAATTTTGAACGTTATCGTCGTTGTCGGGTGCGCCCACCGCGCGCCCGGCGGGTGTAGTAACCCGAGGCCTCGGGGAAGTGTTCTACTTTCGAGGGGGCTTTTACTTACGTTGTTTGTCGGGTCTCGTTAGAGGCATCGTAAGTTCTTGGCGTTGATAGCCCCGAGCCCCGCCCGCATGAGGGATCCGATCGGAGGTATCTCTGCGTCTTTTAAGTCGTCCCCTCAGGCTATCTCCGAGAAGGAGGGGGTGGTCGAGGTAGGCTACCCTCGATGCGGGCGAGGCTGCCTCGACTTCGGTGAGCTATTAGCGGATGAGTTCAAGTGGAGTTCCATGCCCTATTCGATAAGGGGTTGGCTTCGCGGGCCGGAGGCACGCTCAAGATTGCTACTTAGGTTTGTCGAGGGGTCTTCGGATCCGTTCGTTAGGGTCCGAGGGCTCGTTGCCTCCGTGTTGGGATCCCTCGCAAGACTGCCAGCCTAGCCTTGAACGCTTCCTAGGGTGTCCCGAGCCTACGGCTCGAATTCGAGGCCATGTAACGGGCACACCCATTGAAGCTCGACTCTATTGTCGAGGCGGCCGCCGAAACCCCCGCGGGCCCGGCCTTTGAACCTCTCGGACCATAGGGCCCGGGGCCTGTCTTGGGGGCAAGGCCTCGGGAAGTAAGTTGCTTCCTCGAGGGTTTTTACTTACTTTGGTCTCGTTAGAGACATTGCGATTCTTGTGGGGGCATTCTCTAGCGTGCCTTTAGCCAATTTCCTCGCGGGACGGGAGAGAGAAAGGGAAGGAGCCATGCGCCTCGAGGCGGTGACTTTGAAACCCTATAAGCGACAAGATGGGGTGATGGGATGGGGAAGGCTTCTTTGTATGGTTGTCGATGAAATCCTCGCAATGGATATTCCGCCTTTAATGCGGCTGGGGAAGTTGCCGTTCCACCTCCTCGTGCTTTTCCCTATAAATCGGGGGGTCATCGTTCGACTCGGATTTCTTTCTTTCCCATTAAACCTGGCTCTTCGCCCCACGCCTTCCCTGCTCCCGTTGTTAGGCTAGATCTGTCTTGAGGGGAGAAAAGCACATTGCCGCCGCCATCCTAGCTTCCACCTGCTCTTTCCTATGGCGACCGGGCTCACTGTGATTCCGCCCCACCCGTGGCCCATGTCCACGGTGGAGGAGTCTCATCTGCAGGCTCTGGTTGGGCGAGGGGCTCTTGTGGCCCATCACCGATTCTTCCGGCCGGGAGTGGATGGTGCGCCGCCGAGACCACAAGCCTAACCCCCCCGGAGAGGGCACGTCGTGAGCTTCCTTGGCCATCATCGGCGTGGGCTGGGGACTCTGCCTAGCCACTTCACCCGCGTGTTGATGCACTACTATGGGGTGGAGCTGCACAACATCCCTCCCAACTCTATCGCGCAGGCGGCCATCTTTGTCGCCGTCTGCGAGGGGCTACCAGGGGGATCGGTGCATTGGGATCTCTGGAGGTATCTCTTCAAGCGCGGTTGTCGACGGCGTCGGTGGAGAAGGGGAAGATGTGCCGGGCGTTATGCTCTGGTGGGTGTGCGCTCCAGGTGCGTGACCACCGTCAGTATATTCCGGCAAAGCTGATGACGTCAAATCGGGGTTGGCGGCCAGTGGTTTCTGGCTTAGCGATTGCTTGCCCTCCGGGCGCTCCGTGGGCTGGCGATCTGCGGCAAGGACCTCAACGCCAAGGTCGTCGCCGCTCACTTTCACCAATGGAGAGTCTTACCCGGCGATGGGGCGTTCCTGCGCCTTGACGAGATGCGACCCGATACGGTTGAGGGCAACCGGATGTCAACGGAGCCTGGAGGACCGCGACGTCGTTCTCTGGATCAAAGGACTTGACGGACGGGGACATCGAGGGTCGAGGAGCTCCTTTGTCCCGTGATGCGCTCACAGGCGGGCTTTATTGACCTGGTACGTTTGCTTCTTTTCGTTATTTCAAAATGACACCACTTGGGAGGCCTCTGGCTGATAAGCTCATTGCTAGCGGGGGCCTCTGGAGATCCCACCCTCTATACCGCCTACCCGGAGGACGTGGTCGAGGGGGCGGCGGCGGCGCCCGGTAGTCGGCGGGGGGCTCGGCGGCCCGCCCGAGGGTTGGGTCGTCGTCCCGGCCGAGGAGGGGCCTCGGGTGCCGTCCTCGACCCTCGGCGTCGTTTTGCGGTCCCAGGAGCTCCTTCGTCCTCGGGAGCGGGCTGAACCTCCCCCGGTCTTGGTACACCTCTGCTTCTCCATTTTGTATGCCGTGGTCTTTTCATCGAGGATTTTCCCGACCTCTTCGTGTTTCTTGAAGAGGGCCGCGGAGGAGGAGGCGCCGCCATTGGCCCCCGCCAAGAGGCTCAGGGGCCCCGAGGTCTTCCTCGACGGAGGCACTCGACCTGGAGGCTCACGCCAAGCGCCTCCGTGCCCACCATGGCGGAGGGGCTCGGCGAGCGCATAGGGCTCCGGCTCGCCGCCCGGGTGCGCGGCGGATTCACGCCACCGCCTCGTCGCCGATGCGGCCGCATCCCCAAGGCCCGGACACCCCCTGTTGGATGATGCGCTATCGGCGCAGGGGGGCATCGTTGGGGGGTCACCGCGTGGCGGTGACCCAAGACGAGACCCACGAAGTGATCACCCCGCAGCTACAGGTGGGTGAAGAAATTTCTGTTGATGATATATGGAAGGATTTAGACGCGGCCAAGGGATCGCATTCTGAAGACCAGCTTCTGCGGCCGGCACCGAATTTGCAGGAGATTGAGGACAATATGGTGAACACCCCCTGTCAAGGGGCCAACCCCTCGGACCGAGGGAAAATCAGTTGCTGGCAGGCTCGGGGCGTCGAGCGCCTTTGTTCTAATTGGTGAGCCGAGCACCGCCTCTGCCGGTCGTTGGGGTCGGTTGGAGTCTAGTTCCCCTCGAGACCTCATGAGGTCCTCACGTGAGGTTCTAGCCGACCCCTGGGGTGGTGGCTCGGTGCCTCTTTCCGGGCTCTGCTCGGAGGCAGAGATGGCCCTCGGGGTCTTATCGGAGGTCGTCTGCCTCATGGCTCCCTTGGTATAGGTAATGCCCCTTTCCTTTCCTTCTTTCCCCCTCCTTTGTCTTCCCAGGGGCCCTGTCTGATGGGGCATCTCCAGGAGCTTGAAGCGAGGGCGCGTGAGGCGGCCGCCTCGGCTCATCTCCTCGTTGGGGCTCAGGCGGCGGTGATCACGCAACGTGATCATGCCCTCCTTGCCGAGGGGGAGTTGTCCCTGTGCCGCGCCGAAGTGACCGAGCCGTTGGCGCTTCGGGATGATCTTCGCGCCTTGCTTACCCTCGAGTGGGCACGGGCGGCTCCCTGTTCGAGCGAGTAGGAGAGCTGGAGCTGCTGCTGTCCCAGGTGACATTGGAGAGAGACGAGGCCCAGGCCGAGGTGCGCCGCGTGGGCTCCAGTCTCGAGCAATCCCAGGCCCTGCTCAATGACCATGCTGAGGAGGCCGAGGCCCTCCGCAGGGACGTGGCAATGCTGAAAGCCACGGTCCAGTCTAGGGAGGCCGCTGTTCAGGCAGCTAAGCAGAGGGCGGACGACGCCTCCAAGGCGGCGGACGTATGGATTGCGCAGGCCGCGGGTGCGAACCTTCTTCCTTGTTTTGTTATCTTAACTGTTTCATTCATTTCCTTTGTTCTGACATTGGCCGCCTTTGTACTGCAGACCTAGATAAGCGCCTCGCTGCTTCCAATGAGGAGGCCAACCAGATGGAGGCCCTGTACAACGCCGAGGCTCAGGAGCACCACGCCCTTCAAGACGTCGTGGCCCTGGTTTGCGAGGCCTTCGAGGTCTCGAAGAGTGAGCCAGGCGCCTCGTCTCGTCGCCGCCTGAGGGGCCTTATCGGCCAGGTGTAGGACTAGATCCGGAGCACGCTTCACTCCGGGGTCAAACGTGCCCTGGCCGTCGTGCGGTCGCACTACCTCAAGCTAGACTTCAAGCACATCGGCGAGGGCTGGGTGCTCGACCCGGACGAGAAGATAGTGGTGGTGCAGGCGAAGGAGTACTTGGAGGAGGTGGATGCGGCCGAGACGTCGATCGTGGAGATGTTCAAGGGGGACTTGGTGCCTCCCCTTCCGGCCGACTTCGCCGATGCCCTGTCGATGACCCCGCCTCCGAGCCCCCCTTCGGATCTCGTCGTGCCTTCTGCCGAGGCCGCTTCGTCGAGCGCTGCACCCGCTGATCAGGCTCCTGCTAGTTCTAGGGGGATGGTGTCATCCCTGCCTTTTTCAAGTGACGTATGATTGGTTGCGTCGGGGTGCCCATGTGTTTGGGCCTAAAACATTTACTTTGTCATTCCGAGCCCCTGAGGCCTCGTAAACATTTTTTTGCTTACATCGACTTCTGGCATTATTCCGAGGATTTCATGGGTGCCTTTCCTTTTTTACTGCTGTGAGGCGGCACTGGGGCCGTGAGGTGCCTAGGCAATCCTGAGGCCTCGGTTTCATTCCTCAGAACTTTGCCAAAGTTTCTTTTTTTTTGAAAAGAAGAACCTCTTCCGCTTGGTCAACGAAATTCGTAACGCTACCAGAGGTGGGGGTGGCGTGGCTGCCCTGTTCCCCGGCGGTCCTGGAGTGCCGCCCGGCCATCCCAGCGCGCCAGGCCCCGGCATCTCGATGATGACAAGCGGTCCTTCTCCTTGCATTGCAAACAACAAGTATGTAGATCGGGGACGGGTACGTTCTAAGTTCATAATCGAAGATACACAATTTTTAGTTAGCCCTCGGACCTTTCGGGACGTGCTAGCCTGGATCGTTCGGGGTGACCCAGGGAGTTCTGAGTGTAGCTTTAGTCGGAGCGTGAGTACGGGTGTCGCTAGCGGATGGCCCGTGGCTCATCGAACCCCTCGAAGAGCTACCTCGAACCCTCCAGCCGCCCCGAACCGTTCTGCCTTAGCTAGTCCTTCAAGGTGGGGGCGGTTCTTGTCAAATTTAAATTTTTGAGCCATCTCTTAATATGGAGAGGAGGCTTTCCCTCCCCAGCATGTGGTGAGCCAAGGCATCGTGGCCTTAGGAGGTATGGGACCTCCCGGGGCTCGGCCGTTTGCTAGTCGCGCAGGATCTTCCCCCTATTACATAGCTCAACTATTTAAATATGACTGAACTTAAATGGAAACCTTTGTACAGAGTTATGAAAACATTTAAACGGACGTGCTCATGCTAGCCGTTAGCAATCGTCCCTACAAAAGAGAGATAACGTAGCTTTTATGGTGGGGCTCGGGGGATCGTCGTGTCTTCGTGACTCCCTGGTGTTCTCGTCGTCCTCGGCCCGTCCTCTCTGGCGTCATTTCCGGTGTTGAAGGCGGTGTCGAGTCATCAAAGGCGTGGAGTTCGGCCACGAGCAAATGTCCCATGGGGAGCGGGCTCCTCGCGGCCGGCTGTGCCCTTTCAGGTCCACGATGCTCCGGCACCTCAAGGTGGAGGATGTCACGAGCGACTCGTCGTAGGCGGACCACGAGATGGCATTCAAGACGCCCCCAAGTCCTTGCCGTGGTGTGGGGTGCGAGCGCCCAGGAGGCTGGTGGGGCTCCCGAACCGTTCAAGCGTCGGCCTTGGCGGTGCGGGGCGGGGAGCGGGGGCGTGCCGCCTCTGTCGCCCGCCTCACGCGTTGTGGCGGTCCTTCCTAGAGTGAGCTGCGTCTCCTGTATTTCTGTTGTCGGGGGAGAGAAACATGCCGCATGGAAACGCGACGCCGTAGCCCACCTACTGAGGGATCGTCGGACCGTAGACGCCTGACCGCATGGAGGCGTCGTTGTTGGTCTAGCCGGTCATCGAGAAGCGGTTGCTCAACGGGCGTCGAGGTAGGCGCGTCTCGGTGATCCGCTGAGCCGAGCATCGTCGCCGGGAGGCGGCCGTCGTGCCGCCCCGGCAGAGAGCTAGCAGACGACGACCCCCCCCCCTTCCCCCGAAGGGGCGGTACCCGTAACCCGGTTGCCGGGGGCCGAGATCGGGATTGTCATGTAGGCGTGGGCTGTAGTGGATATACTGGAGGGTTCCGTCTTGTGCGACGGTGAGGAGGATACTTGGCATGTGCATGAATGAGACCCTGCGGTCAGCCATCTGGGAGGAGGGATTGATCGTCGCGCAGCGCCCCTACCAGGCGTGCCAACTGTCGGTGTTTTGAACTGGCGTCCTAACACCAACAAGTGATGTGCCGCGCGTCCCTAGGTCCAGATGGTGGTGCGAGATGACACGAGGATGTATACTGGTTCAGGCCAACGCCGGCCCTAGTCCAGTCGGGAGGATGTAACCGTGTATCTGCACCATGGTGCTCGTAGTAGGGGTTTACAAGAAGGTTTGAGAGACAGGCCGGGACCTCAGGTCTCTGTGCGTGGTGGAGATCGAGCTATGAAGCTAGTGTCGAGTGAAGTCAAGGTGCGAGTGCTCTTGGCCTTCTTGACTTGCCCTACACTAGCCGTCCAGGCTCCTCCTTTTATAGGTCCAAGTAGGAGTCACTGGTTACATGCATCGCGAAGTTAGGCGACCTTATGGGCCGTGTGCCGGACCGTGGCTGAGGGTAGGCGTTAGGTACTTGCTATTGTGGAAGAGCATGGTCGTCCTTCCTCCATCACGTCCGTTCCGAGGGGGTTCGAGCCTCCTAGCGAGGCTGGCCGAGGGTGACTGTAGACCGTCGAGGCCCCTGCTTGGTCGAGGGGGCACTTTCCGAGGGGATGACAACGACACCCGAGGGATATGGTAACAAAGTGTTCGAGGGGGTGTTGATGGTGACCGAGAGCTGTAGCTGCGGTGTTAGAGGGTACTCCGTCGTGGCGGTGTCCGCCCGAGGCCCTTCGTGATGGGCGCGTGAGGCGGCGTTGCGAGGGGACCCGCAAGCGAAGGTGCCGGTAAGGCGTGGGCGGTGCCCAAAGCCTTTTTTAATCGTGATGATGGCTTTGCGGTGGGATTTGACCCCGTGGGCCGGCCGGCGAGGGAATCCGGGGTGTCGGGGATCGACCGTCGGGCGCATCGAATGCACCCGGCCATTTGTCGCTACCGGCGGTGGACGCAGGCTGGCTTGAGGAGCGGGACGCGAGGGGGTCTAGGGCGAGTCGTCGGGCTCCCCTCTCCGCGAGGGGACCTCGGGCGAAGTCGCAAATTCCCACCTCCGTACGTGCCCTCGGGCAGTCACGTCTGCGATTCTTATCCCCTTGATCGTGTTCTGAGTTAATCCTTCCTTTAATTGAGGTGTCGGGGGTGCCATTTATTTTGGTACCCGACAGGGATGCATAGAGTCGGGATGGACGCCATAGAAAACGGCCCCACATCCATCAAGGAAACCCGACCGGTGTGATGTTTGATCGAGCCACTGTATGTATGCTCAAGGTATGGTCATCTTACTAGATTCCATAATTACAATTTGTCTCCTATGACCTACATGATATTATATTTATTGACCATTAGTCAAAATTTTGATTTAAATTTTAGTGTCCTTGGATTTCTTCACAAAAAATAAATGTTGACATAATCCTTATTTTGCATCAACTATAATTAATGTATTAAATTAATAATAATATTTTTTAATCATCCGAAGGAAGCCCCTATCTATTTTTATATTTTTTAAACCCAGCCTAGAAATTCGTCCCCCATAGGGGTTCGAACCTAACTTTGTTGGGGTGCTATTGAGGAGCTCCAACCATAAGGCTCGAGACGCGTTCGCAACTTAATAATACTATCACCAAGTTACCTCCAATTACAAGCAAATGTTGCAAAAAAAAAAAAAAAGGAGAACATGAGTCCATGATCCGTGGAGTTAGCAACAAAGCCTATATGGAAAAATTCAAGCCTCATAATTATAAAAGATAATGCTTTGATGCTTAAATTTGCATTCAAATTATGTATAATGGCATTACAATAGATAATGTAGAATAATGTATACCTATATAATTTGTATCTAAATTATCCACCTCTCAACCGTTATAAAAAATAATTAACAAAAGTCTCTCAAATCTACATGTAAATTTTAATATAAGAAATTATGAACAATAATTAATCATTCATAAGTTAAAACTTGCATTAGTATAAATAATCATTTTTTAGGCTTATCAAGCATGGAAATATATCCTTAGCAAACCTCATAGGAATGACACTTACAGCTCACTTTAAGTTATATTAACACTCTTGACGATAAAATTTGTAAGTCATTGTCTAAAAAAGTTTAAAAACATTTTGATCAAAACATTATGTCATAATATGAATATTAATAACTTAGTTTTAAAAAAGTTGTTTAAAAAGCAATATTAATATGACATAATAAATTGAAAATTATGGGTGTCATGGTGCAACCTGAAACAACTATTTATGACATTGTCAAAACTAAGAGGGCAGACTAGGACCTAGCATATTCTTTCATTAAAATAGAACATAAATTTTTTGAATAAATGATGGAATAACCATTAAAATTTCAAATCAATACATGTAAAACAATATTACAATAACTAGATCAAAAGCTAAAAGGTTAAAATATAGATTTTCAAGATATCACATAAGATGAAACAAGAGTTTATCAATTTATGTTTATTTATGTTTTCAGCTAAATACATATGGTGGTAAAAAGATTAATCATACAAGTTGTTACAAAAAAAACAGCGGTGATAAAAAGGTACATGCTAAAATTCTTATAAAAATCTAAAAAAATTGGCATCAAATCGGTTGACTATACTCAGCATTGTAAATAATAGCTATTGTATATGAGGAATTAATAAGCTTAAGTTGAGGGGAAAGAATCAAAATTTAGGTTTATGTCCTCAAAATAGAGATGGCTACTAAAACTCTGATAGTCTAAGCAAATGTTTCAACTAAATATCAACCGGAGATACACACCAAGGTGTGCTATGTAACACCAAGGTGTGCTATGTAATGAAAAAAAACATATGGATATGGATGACAAAAACATTTACAATATTTGATAGATTATCACAATTTAATATGGACTATAGAGTACCCATTATAGATATTATATTATAATATTAATTAATGAAGAGAAAAAGATATTTCATATAAGTAATTCTTATTAGTTTGCGTCTACTTATAAGATTCTAACCGTGTAAAAAGCACGGGTTGGTGAACTTGTTTACCCAAATTGACCTCACACTTCCAAACTAGAGTAAGATAATTAAATATGGAGATTATTGCCATACCCAGCTCAAATTTTAAGGTCTATAAGAATACAACGCAAGACTTAAATAATTAATCAAATCCAAACCTTTTAAAATAATATTGAGATGTGGGGCCCACAAGGCATATGCTCAACCACAATGAACCATATAAATTTGTAAATGATATCAAAATAATGTGTGCAAACAAATATATTTACGTACATCAATTTATTTGTTGCACATCATTATTTTTGTAAAAATATTCCTCAAACACTAGGCCTGGAGCTGGAGCCAACATTGAAAATTTGCGCTACTAGCAGTACTTTGTGACACATTCAGGCCTCAGGTTAATGAAGTTTACTTTTTTTGAATATGAAGCTCACAAACTGCACACTCAGTATGGGGGGTAATCACTACGAGCACCCGGCGAGATCGTAGGAAACTCAGGCTTTGAAAATCCTAGGCAGGGAAAGGTGCGAGCACCGGCTTTGAACCCTGGTGGGTAGCGAGGGCCTAAATATCGGTTAATGAAGTTTCTGAATATGGCAAAGTAATCGCTCGGGCTTTGGCGAGCCGGCTTTGCCGAGGGCCAAATGCGGGGCGCTCGGCAAAGGCCGACCCACGGTAATCAAACCATCGGGCTTTGGCGGCGTAAAACCGCCGAGGGCCAATGAAGGCCACTCGGCAAAGAGTCCCCAAAGGCCGGCGCCGCTTTGCGGCTAAAAACCCTCGGCAAATCGGCAAAGAGTCCCCTTTGGCGGACGTCTGGCACGTGACCCTCGGCGGAGGCCGGCCAGGTAACACCGTTCATGCCGTTTGATTTGCGGAGAGCCGGCCGCTAGGCTCTTGGCAAAAATCGGCACCTTTGCCGGCGCCATCCGCTGGGCTCTCGGCAAAGATTTTTCTTTTAACCAAAAAGGACAGCCGACGGGGGCGCCATGTGGCATTCGCTTTGCGAGTACCGCCCGCGACTCGGCCAAACGTATACCTTTGTCAAGGTGGAAAGCAAAAATAAAATAAAAATGACAATTTTTTGGTCCCTGCCGAGTGCAATGGTCCTAGCGCTCGGCAAAAGGTGGTCTCTTTGCGAGAGCCCGATAACAAGGCGCTCGGCAAAGTTTTTTTTTTAAAAAAAAGAAAATTCTTTTTGCCGAGCGTGTGCCGACGTGGCGCTCGGCAAACAAATTTATATAAAAAAAAAGGAAAATTCTTTGCGGCGTCGTGCGGCGTGGTGCTCGGCAAAGAAATTTTGCAAAAAAAAAAAAGGAAAAATCTTTGCCGAGAGCCGGATGGCGTGGTTCTCGGCAAAGAGTCTATCATTGTAAGCGGCGTTAGCGGCTACTTTTCTTTGCCGAGAGCCCGATCCGATGCTTCGGCAAAGCCTTTGCTTTGAGTCTATTGCGCGGCGCCGGCAAAAGGTCAATGCCGTGGAAAAATTCCCCGGAGGCTCTTTGCCGAGGGGCCACGCTTCGGCAAAGGCTTTCCGAGCAAAGATGCCTTTGCCGAGTGCCCGTGGCTCTCGGCAAAGGACCAGTCTCCTGTAGTGAATTTACCCTGTTTCTCATGGAGTTTTTAGCATGCCAATGGCAGGGTGGTGCATTGATTTAGTTTGGTTGCCTCTTGTCACTCTTTTTGCATTGTTTTGTCCCTGGCAAGTTATAAGGCAAAAGTTGAGTGTGATACTGAATAGGGCAGAGCGATCCGATATGCATGTGGAATTTGGAGGGGCTTTTTCGTGAATTATCATGCACATGCTTGAAACAATGTGTCTGCTTACCATTTGAGCATGTATAGCCCACTGTTTTGACCTTGCTGTCCGATAAATATATTTGCTGTTAAGGTTATCTGTTTATGTATCTAGCCTTTATAGTTAGGATGAGAAGTTAAGTTGACCCAGAAACTTAATATTGTAGAACCAGAGCGATCAATTTCTGACAGTTTAAGTCATGTTTGATTTGTTTCACTGTTATTTGCAAGATGATTTATGTTAACGTGTGCATCACTGTGGTCGGTGGGAGACCTTGCTGATTTTCTACTCTTAACTGCTTGCAAATCGTCAATAATAAGAGCACAGACTAAGAAAGACTCGGTGCTACAAAAATTTATGGCTTGTATTAGTGGTTCCACTTGCCATGATGTTTTTTTCAGAAATTATTGTACTGATGAAGTTAACAATGTCAGCACATGTGCAATATTTAAGTTTGCTAATTGATTAGGCGCAACGGCATTTGACCCCGAGTCTTAGCTATTCTGAGAGCTACATGTTTTTGACCCAATATTCTGAGAGCTATGTTGTATTGATTAATCAAGTTGGGGTTCATCATGACAATGTTGCTCACTGTATTGGTTTTCTTGTTTCCCCTGCAGCTCGTTTCCAATGGGGTTCCTGAAAAACACTTTCTCACTGTTGATCGGCACCGGCTGCGGCATCTACATTGCCCAGAACTACGAAGTCCCAAACATAAAGAAGCTCATGTGGACTCTGCTGGGCAATGCCAAGGAGTTCGAAGAATCATACAAGAAGGGCAACGGCAAGAACAAGCACTACTGGATTCTCCACCCCCCCCCACCCCCACCCTTTGCGAGAGGCAAATATTTTGCCGAGAGCAAATTTTTTGGGCTCACGGCAAAGGGAGGTCTTTGCCGTGAGTGCTCTCGGCAAAGCTCCCACTCTCGGCATCGAACCTTTGCGGGAGGCCTCCTTTGCCGAGCCTAGACCCAGCTCACTCGGCAAAGATCACGCCGCCAGACTGGCCACCCTCCGTCCCCCTTTGCCGAGAGCAGGCCGTCCGACTCTCGGCACACAAATATTTCCGAGAGCCCCTTTGCGAGAGTTTTTTGCGGGGCCCTAGGCACCCCTTTGCCGAGTTGGCATATCGGCTCTCGGCAAAGAGGTGAACTTTTTTTTGTTTTTCGTTTTTTGACCTCCAAACTTTTTCTGCTCTTCATATACATCATGCGGTACTCCATGTTCAAGTTTGGTGAATTTTTGACTTTATTTGGTATATTTAGATAATTAATCCCTTTTACGGCAATTTTTTAAAATCAAGCCAAATTTGAACTACAAGTGATTGAATTTTTTTTAAAAAATGGAGTACAAAATTGATATTCCTGTTATTCAACCCAAATAAAGGCCTTACGTAGAAAAATGAAACCAAATTCGAACATCTTGTTAAGAAAGTACGACCATTTAGGTGTGCTCGAGTGGTTTTAAAATTCTAGAAAATGCAACTAAAGTCAAAAAAATCATGAAATTTGATAAGATGTCAGGATGTCATATGCCGAGGCTACGGCAAAAAATTGAGATGGTTTCGCATAAGTTGTCACATACGATGTTCACAGACTCCAACATCTCCGAAGAAGTTTCGGGTTCGTTGAGAATGATCCGGTATTATTTGCAGTAAAAGCGGTCAAGTAGTGGTTTCACTATGAAAATTTTTGTATATGCAATAGACATTACAGATTGTGTCCTGTGAAATTTTGGTAATTTTTCGGATCTTTTTGATAATTATTATAATTTTATGCTTCAATTGCGTAAATAGAATTAGAGCTAAAACTACATAAAATAATGGTCAATTTTTTCGCTAAGCCAATAAATATGCGTTCATGAGTGAATGTGACAAGATATTTTTAAAAGGAAGAAAGCATAAATGCTGCATAAAAAAAAAAGAGAGAGAGAGAGAGAAATTTTATTTTCAAAATATTCCTTTGCCAAGTGTATATAGTATGGCTCTCGACGAAGATCAGATCTTTGCTGAGAGTATACTGACAACACTCTCGGCAAAGATGTGTTTTTTGGTTTTTAAAAATATTACGGCAGCCGGGATAGGTTTTTAAAAAAAAATATATATTTTTAAACATTCTTTTTGAGAGCCAAATCGGGCGGCTCTCGGCAAATAACACGCCTTTGCCGAGAGCGGCGGGCGGCTCTCGGCAAAGAAGAGGCCTTTGCCGAGAGGCGGTCGGGGCTCTCGGCAAAGGCGAAACCAATTTTTCTAAAAGCACCGATGCCCGGCCGCTCTCTCAGCTCACACTCCTCACTCTCTCACGCCCGACCCACCGCGCCGCCGTTCCCGCCCGTGACCCGCCCACGCCCACCCATGCCCGCCTCACCCCGCCCCCTCCCCCACGCACGCGCCGCCCACGCCCGCCCCTCCCGCGCCCGGCACCGCCCCACCCGTCCACGGCACCGCCCGGCCCCGCCACCGCTCCCTCTCCCTCCCGGCCCATCCCCGCCGCCCGGCCACACACGCCCCCTCCGCCCGGCCCCGCCCCATCCCCGCGGCCGGCCATGCCCGCCCTAGGCCGCCCGGCCACACCCGACCCCCTATGGTGTCGTAGAAGGGCAGGGGATGGGGGAAGGAGGAAAGAGGGGGGGGAGAAGGAGGATGGAAGAAGGAGGAGGAGGGGGAGGAGGAGGAGGAAGGAGGAGGAGGAGGAAAGAGGGAGGAAGTAGGAGGGAGGGGGGAGGAGGAGGAGAAGAAGGAGAAGGGAGGAGAAGCACAGACCCCCGGCCCCCTGCCGTAATCGCCCCCGCCCCTATCACTCGGCGCCTCGGACCCGTCTCCGGCGTCCCTCGGACGTCCCTGGCCACGTCTTCGGCCTCGCAGGTTGTCAGATGTCAATATGTGGTTGTCGGCCATCGAGCCATGTGAATGTTAATGTCAATATGTGGTTGCCAGCCATCGTGTCGTATGTGTTTTGTGCAGGTTTTACAAACCTCATCGTACAGGTGAGGTGCTGTCGAAATTTTCAACTGAACCCGTGTGTTTCTTTTTTTTTTTTTTTTTTTTTTTTTTTTTTTTTGCAGAGAGGAGCCCGTCGAAGCCGAGCCGGAGTGCCTCGGTGACCCTGATCGTCTTCCTTGTTGCTAGCCTGACTCCACCGCCACCCTATGTATAACCCTTCTTTCTATATCATGGTCGTAGCTAGATCGCGCAACTCAGTTAGGCGTCTCCCGTTCGAAAGAGATACGGTTGGAAGTATGCAGATCTCTGCATACCTATAACCGTATCTGTTTTGAATTATCCACATTTTTGGACAGCCCGAGGATGCGTAGATGGGGTTAGTTTCCATGTTCTACTCCTATCTGATTCATAGTTTTGGCAGCATCTCCCTGTTGTTCTCCGGATATACAATCTCCCTGTCGGGACATGTATTTGGACAACAGCGGGGAGGTGCTACCAAAATTCTATCTCGGATAGGAGTAGAGCATGGAACTAACCTCATCTATGCATCCTTGGGTCGGATTAGGACCTATCTTCACCTATTAGATGGTAGGATCGTCGTGTAGATGCAATGCATTCTTATATTCTCATGTATATGATAGAGAATGGATGACTGTGGGTGGATGTACAATGGCTGGAGGCGTTTTGGAGATTGGGACAATGAATGGGTTAGGAAGACCAGTGATTTTGTGGAAAAAGCTTTTGAGAATGCTCATGGTGCGAGTAAGGTTTGGTGTGCATGCAACAAGTGTGGGAATAGGGTTAAACAAAGTAAGGATAACATGTCTAAACATCTTTGCAAGAATGGATGGAAGGCAGACTATAAGCGATGGATCTTCCATGGTGAGGCTGATTGTCTGAGAGACGAGGTGGTGAGGCAACACATCGATGATCTTGCTTCCGATCTTTGGGGTAGGAGACATGTTAGATGACTTCCATGACGGAAACTTTGTTGAAGGACATCAAGATGAGGAGGAGGAGGAGGAGGAGGAGGAGCCGGAAGCAACCGCAAAAGGACTATTATGCCATGTTGGAGGTGGCACAGAAACCCCTTCACGACCATACAAAGGTCTCTCAATTAGATGCTATTGGATGCCTTATGGACTTAAAGGCCCAGTGCAACATGAGTCGACTCGGCTTTGACAACATGTTGGCAGTCTTGGACACCTTGCTTCCGGAAGGTAACTTGCTGCCAAAGAACATGTATGACTCCTCAAGGTACTTAAGATGCCATATGAGCAGATACATGCTTGTCAGAACGGGTGCGTCTTATTTAGGAAAGACCACGAAAAAGCTATGCACTGCCCAAAGTGTAAATCCTCTAGGTACATAGAGGTAGACTCTAGTGATGGTCACACGAGGCAGCTTGACATCCCCGTGAAAATCCTATGGTATCTTCCCTTCATACTGAGGATACAATGGATATACATGACTGAGGAGTCCATGAAGCAGATGACATGGCACAAAGATGGCGTCGATAGAATCCGAGATAAGATGGTACATCCTTTCGATCTTTGAAGCACGGACCCATTTTGATAATATTCATACGGTATCTCCCCCCAGGTGTCTGCTTTCAACAGAAGAACATCCTTTTGTTTTTGATAATTCCTGGCCACCCGGGGAATAATATGGGTGTGTTCATAGAGCCTGTGATTGATGAATTGATCAAAGCTTGGGACGAAGGGTTTTAGACATACGATCGAGCTATGAAGAAAAATTTCAGGATGTACGTTTGGTACCACTACTCCCTGCATGATTTCTTGGTGTATGGGATATTCTGTGGCTGGTGTGTTCATGGGAAATTTTCTTACCCAGTATGCAAGACGGTTCTAAGGTTCATCTGGTTGAAGAAGGGTGGCAAGTATTCTGCGTACGATAAACATCGACAATTCCTCCCTCTTGACCATTCATTCAGAATAGACACCAAGAACTTTACGAAAGGTCTCGAAGTTATAGACCCTCCACCAGAGATGATGACAGTTGCTGAAGTACGTGCTCAGATAGATGCTCTTATGGCTGATAAAAAAGGTGGCTTTGTGGGTTATGGTGAGGATCATGCATGGACTCACAAGTCGGGCTTAGAGAGGCTCCCCTATTACGATGACCTTCTTCTTCCATATAACCTTGATTTAATGCACATTGAAAAGAATATCACCGAGTATTTTCTTGGAACATTCATGGACACTAACAAGTTGAAAGACAACGTTAAGGCTAGAGTTGATCTGGTAGAGTTGTGTGACAGACCGAAGCAAGAAATGGAGCCTCCTAACAATGGCAAGAAATGGAAAAAACCTAATTCCGATTTCATGTTGAGCAGACCACAAAGAAAGGAAGTACTGCAATGGTTTCAAAAGTTAATGTTTCCTGATGGGTATGTAGCAAATCTGAGGAGGGAAGTGAACTTATCTACTATGCGAATCAATGGGCTCAAGAGTCATGAAGCGCCACATATGGATCGGCGGCTTCTTCGGTGATGCTTCAAGGCTATGTCCCGAGCATGTCCGGCAAGTGATGGCGAGTTGAGCCATTTCTTTCGCCCGACTTTGTGCTAAGGAGTTATCTCAGACAACGCTTGAATCCATGGAAAAAATGGCCCCTGTGTTGGTCTGTAAGTTGGAGAAGATATTTCCGCCCGGCTTCTTCGTTCCGATGGTGCATTTGATTTTGCACCTTCCATATGAGGCACGGATGGGTGGCCCAGCGTAGTTTCGTTGGTGCTATGCAATTGAGAGAGTCCTGAAGTCTGTTCGGACAAAATGTAAAAATAAGTGTAAGATTGAGGGTTCCATCGCAGAAGCAAAGGTTCTGGAGGAGGTGTCAGACTTCACATCAAAAGTACTATGGTGACAACCTTCCTAGCTCGCATTATCCACCCCCTCATTACAATGCCAAAGAAAATGAATCAACCCTCGGCCTTTTTTCGAGGGTAGGAACTGCAAGTGATTGGACCACAAAGACCTTGACATTTAAAGAGTGGGGCAGTATCATGATATATATCTTGACCAACCTTGACGAAGTGTTGCCTTACATACAGTAAGTCACAACTCTCAACAAACTTGTTCTCTAGTAGTCGATATTCTACATCCAACCTTTTTGTCTCTCGTCAATATAGGAAATTTACATGGGAATTCTGGCATCTACAAAGGGAGCCTCTACCGCATGAATTGGACACCCTGCTTAGACAGGATGCTGGAAATGGAGAACCCGATTTCATTTGTTGGTTCAAACGCCAGGTACTATCCAATTTATGCTAATGAATGCTAGGTATTGTCTCATTTCATATGCTAACAAACTATCCTACTTGAGCTTGTAGGGCCAAACCGATCAGTCTATGCCACCCAAGCTCATACAGGTTGCCGATGGTCGTGCCCTTAGGGTTGGGTCATTTACCGATTATGGCGTGAATGGATATCGCTTTCACACAAAGAGGCATGAGCGAGAATCGACCAAATTGAAGAACAACAAATACTTTGGAGTTTTCACGCCCGATGATGATGGAAGAAAGTATTATGGAAGAGTTGAAGAAATATACGAACTCAAGTTCCAAGGCACTAAACGGCTTGCTCCTGTCGTGTTCAAGTGCCATTGGTTCGATCCTAAAATAATGAAATCGGACGAAAAACTTGGGATAGTTGAGATTCAACAAGATTCCCAGATGGCGGGAGATGAGGTCTATATTGTGGCTCAACATGCCACACAAGTTTATTATCTCCCATGGTGTTGCCAAGAAGACGAGCGTCTTAAGGGTTGGGATGTTGTGCAGAAGGTATTGCCACATGGTAGACTACCTGTTCCAAACAAAGAAGATTACCACTTTAATGCAAAAATATGAGGGAGAGTTCTTCCAAGAAGAAGGGCGAGCCGAACGGAATGGAAGTAGACAATGTGAGTGTTGTTGATGAGGACGATGGTGATGAGGTTCGAGATGCGAAGGACTTAACAATTACTTGAATGATTACTATTAGACAATTGGAGTGACTCCTCCTTTAGATGTTGCCAATCTTTATATTTTGGAAGAAGTAGACATGGATGATAGTAATCATGAGGATTACGATCCAACAAAGGCGAAATCGCGACAAAGATGAGGATTATTTCTAATACATGTAATACCATGCATCTCTTACTAATTATGCTACGTATATTTGCTATCTCTTAATAATTATGTTACTGTTTATTTTGCATCTTGTACTAATTATCTACATCCAATTGTAGGTGTTTCAGAAAGATGCCTCCTTTGAATATCGTAAAGAAAAATGAGGAGAAAATTTAAGAGGGTTGAGGAGATAGTGGCACCGCCACGCCACCGCCACAAGGTAAGGGTAAAGGGTAAGGGTAGGGTAGGGTCGTCCCCCACCACCACCACCCACCGCCACCACCACCAAAGGAGGACGAGGAGGAGGCGAGGATGAGGACGAGGACAAGGACGGGGCGAGGAGGAGGCGAGGACATGGACCTCTCGGCGTTGGTGCCCCTGCAGTGGGGACGAGGAGTATGAGGAGGGGGAGAGGGAGGGGGAGGAGGAGGAGGAGGAGGGTACCCACGGTCTTTGGAGGGGGTTCCTCTTCCTCACGGCGAGGTCCGTCTACTTGTGAGGTCCCTCCAAACTCCCGGACCGACCAACCGCACAAACGTCGACCATTCGACCGATACCTCCAAGGTAATTTACTTTACATTTTAACACCAATTTCTCATTTGTTATGTTGAAAATCACACTAGAAACTAATAATTATTCTTGATCATTTGGGTAGGTCTTTTGTTGTTGTAGCCGACTCGGTTGCGGACGCCATCCCAATGACATTCTTGGTCTTTTGGTCGGGGCGCACTACCCTAGCCTTATTGTCGTTGTGGGAGAACCATAGCCAGGCCTCGATGTTTTCAGCGGTACCAAGAGTTCCTAGATTCATATGATATGAGTGGTAGAATTTTTGAGGAGCAAAAGAGAGGCGTGTGATAAAAAAGCGTGGGTAAGTCTATGTCGCACTACAATGTACAAATATATCGCATTAATTTCACATGTTTGAAATAATGGTGAATACATCGCTTCTATGTGTAGGATTTCTTCAAGTCTTTAGGGATACAAGGGAATGGGGGATGATGTGGTGAAAAATGCTTGTTACAAAAGGTTCTGAGACATGTGGTATGAGGCACGCCTCCAGGCCATCAGGACATACTACGGGCAATTCTGTGGAGAGGCACTCGACAAGAAAGAAGTCTGTAAGAGAAGGCTAACCAGGGAACAATACTTGATGGTAAATATAGATCGTTCATACTAAGTTTAAGTATGCTTAATTTGATATTCTAATATGTTTTGTACTTGGTGTCCTGTAGATGATTCCGTGGTGGTGCTTGTCTCACAAGCGTGCACAGGAGATCTGGTGGACAAGTGGTGCACTTGCCCGATTTGGGAGAAGACCCACAACGAGCCTTTGGGGCGGCGTTTGATGATGCCGGGTGTACCACACCATCAAGGCAACCTTACTCTCCCGACCCTACGTAGCTAGATATGTAAGTATTATCTAATTCTTATTTTCTAATGCGCAACTCGAATAGTTTCTAACCATCCTCTTATTTTCACTACTAAGAATGTGATGATACATTACATGTTGAATTGATCATAGACGCCCTAAAAATTGTCACGAGATAGTTATACGTGATGGCCCTAAAATTCATCACGAATCCGCGTCATAATTGATATTTGCTCAAAAATTCCGTCATAGATGCGCTAGATCGATGACGATTTGGCATCGTCAAGGATAGGTTTTCATATGGCTCACAAGCTTGTTCGGTGATGAAAGTGGGCGTCATGGACATGTTCCATGTCATCACCGCCATCTCGGCATCGTGAGATGGCATCGATGTGGCGGCGCTTACTAATGGGCTAATGGGCCAAACCTTGTTTTTTCTCATTTCGGCGGATTACTAATGGGCCTAATGGGCCAAACCTTCAACTTTTTTTTCTCGGTTTTTTATTTTACAAATACTAAGAAATCGGATGGGCTTGTCTTTGCCTTTTCGGATTAAATCTTTAAAAAATTATGATGGGCTAAAAGGTCGGGATACAATCAGCCCATTCCGCCCAGGTTTTATTCATTTTATAATTTCGTTCTATAATTATTTTGTTAGACAAAAGCACATTATTCATTTTGGTTCATGTTCTCAAAATTGGATTTTTTATTTTATGATTTTTCTGTGATTTACTATGATTTTTAAAGATTGCCCCAAAAACTTTAACAAGCTCAATTAACAACAACATATAGTTAAATACAATAATTACGGGATTTTTAATTGGTACTGTAGCAAAATGGTTCACATTCGAATACAATTAGTTTTGTACAATGCTCAAACAAAGGATGCTACAAGTGTTCCGACTAAAATAAAAGTGCTCATGATGGGCTAGTAGTACTCGGATCAAATAGATACAATGAAATCCATGAGTTCACCAATTTTGACATAGTTAATTAACGTAATGGTTCTTGCCTGCTCAAACAAAGGATGCAAGTGTTCGACTTTGTGCTCATAGTAGTAATCAAATAGATACAATGAAATCCATGAGTTCACCAATTTTGACAAGTTCCACCCAACGACCTGCCAAGCAAAACCCAAAACCAAAACCAAAACAATGAAGTCACTATAATGATCCGGGAAAAATATACTATGCAAATGGTTAACTAAAAGAATTGACACTTTTCACACTTTCCAACCGAAGTGTGGAATGCGGACCCAAACACCGTAAAAAGACAGGCAAGTACTAATAGGCGGGTACTAACGAGAATATATATAGCATGGTATTACGTAAATCAATAAATAGTTGTTGCCAAAGATAATCCGAGAAAGTTGCCACTTGAGAAAAAAAATGTTAGCCTTTGTAAAAAGTGGCAAGTATAATCTTGTGAAAAAAGGCTTGCTAGCACAAATACGCTACTACGGAGATTACGGAAGAAATATTGTTTCGCGACTGTCAAGATCTTTCTTTGCTTCCTCCCGGTACTTACAGCGTGGCAGATGATTTGAAACACGCAAAATAAAGACAGATAAGAACACAAGCTGCTAGCTATTGAAAAGAATGTTGCATATTTGCTTGTTGTTCACCCGCAAACCGAGTTGCACATAAGGAAATTGCTGCGAGGAAAAACAACAGCTGTTGTGCCTATGCTTCTCAAGCTATCCATGCTGAAATGCGTGTGAGAACAATTAGAAGAAAGCGAGCAGCAGCTGCTTGCTGTCCGCAATGGAAAAAAAGCAAGAACTGCTGCTCCCCTGGCCGGCGACTTGCTCACGCCCTTCGCTGGGCCTCATCACAGCGGCGAGTGCACGGACACGCACTTGGTGCCGAGCATACAAGGGTTCTTGGGCGAGCACGGATCCGCTAGAAGGACAGATAATGCACGCTGGTTTACTTGCCGCAAGGGCTGGAGGTGTAGAGCGCACTAGGGGCAATCAGCGCTCCCACTGGAGCTCTTCGAATAGCAGCCGAACACCAAGAGCAACGACGAACAGAAAAGTAATACAAAAGGGGGCGGCACCAAGAATCAACCAAAACCGACCCAAATCAAATCCCATCGCCACAAAACTAAATCCGGATGATCCTAAGGTAGTAAGCAGGCTATGTCCAAGAAATTATCGCCCACAGTTTGGTCAATCCACGGAAAATTTAGATCACAGCCAAGAAGACAGAAAAATCGCCCAAAATAAAAGTCCGGTCAATCTATGATGCCGGCAGAAATCAGCGACCGTCTGCAGAACACGGACGGATTGATGAGCTCGGCCGTGGCGGGGGCTGCCATAGCCCCCTCCCCGTCTTGCGGCCGGGTTGATGTGCTCCGAGCGGATCCTCTCGCCCGCGGCCGGATCGACGCTGCATCCCGTCGGGACGCCGGATAGGCATTTGCTCGCACTCGGTGGAGGGCGGCGGCCATCTGCGAGGCGTGCCGGCCCCTACTAGCCGTGGCCTACGCCCTGCTCCACCCCACGCGAGCTTGGAGCCCGAGGAGTTCCTCTATGTGTGGTCTTTGGTATGCGGTGGAGCGGGAAGTGGTGGTGGGCGTGGGATAGGCGGGGAAGAACTAGGGTTTAACGGGTACCATGTATCTCGGCCGTCAGATTGAGAGATCGACGACTGATAGCAACCCAGTCTGTAGCTGGGCCTATGGGAGATATTGGCCCATATTGTTTTTTTTTTTTTTATGATAGTACCTAATTTTAGAATGGTATTTTCGGATACTAAATTAATTCAAATGAAAATGTTGTCAAACTTTTTTGAGGCGTCTACATGGCATGTGTGAAGGCACCGTCAAGTTTGAGAATTTTTACGTAATTGTTTGGTACTTTTCTCTAATTATTTTAATTACCGCTGCGACTTCTCCCAATAATTATACGTTGAACTGCGACCACCCCGAAAAGATGCGAAGCGGTGCCACATTTTGCCACAAGGTCACTTGTGCCCTAGGAGGCAAAACTTGTGGAGGCCGGTCTTGAATTATTGTGTTTTCAAAGTGTAATTCACCATATTTTTTTGTCGCACGCGGCACGTAGAAAAATACTGAAGAAATCCAAAAATGGCTAAAAAACCTAGAATTTTTGCGTGGGGCCATATTTTTTGTGTAAATGACCATAAAAAAATTTTTGGGAAAATTTGGAGTTAGGCGGAGCAGAGCGTGCTTCACGAGTGGTATACTCAACCTTTCACGAAATCCTATCCTCACACTAAGGTTTCTCATGAATGTGTGGCCCGTGGCGCTTTGCGTGTGTGCTATCGGCCTCAAACTTTTTTGAGACGTCTACATGGCATGTGTGAAGGCACCGCCAAGTTTGAGAATTTTTCTGTAATTGTTTGGTACTTTTCTCTAATTATTTTAATTACCGCGCGACTCCTCCCAATAATTATACGTTGAACTGCGACCACCCCCGAAAAGATCTGAAACGGTGCCAAATTTTGCCGCAAGGTCACTTGTGCCCTAGGAGGCAAAACTTGTGGAGGCCGGTGCAGAATTATTATGTTTTCAAAGTGTAATTCACCATATTTTGTCGCACGCCGCACGTAAAAAAATACTGATAAATCCAAAAATGGCTAAAAAACCTAGGATTTTGCGTGGAGTCATATTTTGGGTGTAAATGACCACAAAAAAATTGAGGAAGTTTGGAGTTAGGAGGACTAGGCGTGCTTCACAGTGGTATACTCAACCTTTCACGAACACTATCCTCACACTTAGGTTTCTCATGAATGTGTGGCCCATGCGCTTTGCAGTGTGCTATCGGCCTCAAACTTTTTTTGAGGCGTCTACATGGCATGTGTGAAGGCACCACCAAGTTTGAGAATTTTTTGTAATTGTTTGGTACTTTTCTCTAATAATTATTTTAATTACCGCGTGATTTCTCCCGATAGTTAGACACGTGAACATGAACAATGTAAACGTCCGTGTATTGCGATATATGTATGTAGATACACAAGAGCACGGCTACGTATATATATGCACACATAATGATATTTATAGAAATATGTGTGTGTATAAAATACAAGTATATGGAAAAATGGAAAATACAATTCTAATTGGAGAATGAAGCTCGGGCCAATTTCTTTCCTGGACAAAGCCCGACTCTCCCTCCACTCTCGTGTTGGGCCAAAGTCAAGCCGAGGTCCAGCCCATCAACGTGAGCAGCCAGCAGCAGCACAGCCTGTTCAATTTGATAAAAAATATAAACCTTCCAATTCTATCGTAAATGCTTTCATAGTGCAGTGGTAGGACTATTCCCCTCCACTCAGTTGGTTGTGGGTTTGAGTCCTTGCTGTGCTCCTATTTTTTTTGTTTTTTTTTCTTTTCTACATCTCAATCAGCCGCCCATGTGGAGGTCCATGTCAGCATCACACAGGCCATGTCACCCCTAATACATACGTGATGTTTATTCAATATCGTCATAAGTAACTATCGTGTTGACGAATGGTTTAAATCGTCATTGATTTAGCACCTAATTATCAAATCGTCATGGTCTAAAATTTCTATGACCATTTCAAAAAATGTCAACGAGGAAACCGTCATGTATCAACACATTCCTAGTAGTGTTTTATGACACAGGAGGTGATACATGGCACGCTACTGACCATGCTATAGGCCTTTGCTTGCGCCCACAAGGGCAAGGTGTCATCCGATGTCGTGTACAACCCTGATGATCCACCCGAGGCATACACCAACCCGACCGCCTACACCCGCCTCTCTGAGTACACCTCTGTGACGAGGCATGTCTATGGGGAAGGCTTTGACCCCCGCGGCCACAACATTGATGGAAACGTCGTCAAGAAGCACGGGCGGTACTGGATGGGCGACAGCGTTATCAACCCGGTAGACACTCACTCTCTCTCTGAGATTTGAGCAAGGAGCACAAGCTCGAGCCCGGCCATACGTGAGCGGCCAAACACTTACCAGTCTACAATTCTCTGTGTTCTAACTTTATGATGAAATAGGCGTAGATGGAGGAAGAGAGGAGGCGACGGGAGGAGGCTGAGCCGAGGGCTGAGGTGGACCGACAGAACATGCAAGCTCTCCTAGATTATATCGCACGTGTTGGAGGCAAGGTTGGTGAAGAGCCGCCGCCACAGATCGTCTTCACTCCACCACCGGATCCTTATGCCACTCCTGTGAGTTCATCTAACTTAACTCCAAATATGAATGTTAATGAAAATGATCCGTTGAATTGAATGCACCATGAGATGTGCATATGGACATGTGGTTGCTGGCCATCGAGCCATTGTTTTGTTGCAGGTTTTGGAAACCTCACCGTGCAGGGGAGGTGCTGCCGAAATTTCTAACTAACACTATATCTTGCTTTTTTCTAGTTTACAGAATATACCTTAAATTTTGTCTCACAAATGTAATCTCTTCTCCTATGTGCGGGGGTCAATCTCACGCGTCGAACCCGTCTCGAACCCCGGCCCGAATGGCGGCCAACCTCCGGAGGAGCAAATAAACTCCCGTGGGAAACTTGGCAATCGAGGTACCCACCATGGCCGTGAAGTTGTGATGTAGGTCATGAACTTGTGATGACATTGTGAACTTGATGAACTTGTGAACTTGAGTGATGGTTGAACTTGTAAACTTGGAGACATGTGGATTTTATTTGGATTTTATGTGACATATGTGCTATTGTGGATTATTGACCTATATATGTGACATTATGTGACATGTGAGAAATCTGTGATATATGTGTGATATATATGAGATATATACGTGAGAAATATGTGCTATAATGAAAAAAAATAAAAAAGCTCTTTGCCGAGAGCTTGTGCAGGCTCGGCAAAGACACCATATCTTTACCGAGAGCTGGTAGACGCTCTCGGCAAAGAGACCAAGTCTTTGCCATGTTTCAGCTCTCGGCAAATTGGGGACTCTTGGCCAAGTGCTACTCCGTTATGGCACATGGCAAAGGGGAAAAGAATGCCGTAACTTTTGAGCCTTTGCGTCGGGTAGTATAAGGGGAGGCTCTCGACATAGGAGCCATCACCGTTGCCCCCCCCCCCGTTAACTCTTTGCCATGAGTTTGGGGGTACACGGCAAAGGCTAAGCCGAGAGCCCCATATTCGACTCACGGCAAAAGGGCCTTTTTGCCGAAGGATTCTTTCCCGACTAAGATTTGCCGATAATAACCCACGGCAAAGCTTGTGCCGACAGGAATGGGCCTTTGCCGTGTACTTGTCGTACCACGACAAAGAACCCGAGTCGATAGTGAAGGATAATGAATAGCATTGACCCGCGATGCTGCGCTCCACCATCTTTTTTTTTCGAACAAGGGGCTTTCCCATTTCAATTATCAAGAACGAAATACAACGAGTTATGAAGATCGTTCGAGGAAAGCAAAAGGAGGAACAAGGTTCGGGGCGGCTAACACGGGGGACAAGGTTAACCCCCAAAGTTCCAAAACAACCAGCTACTAGAACGAGAGAACATCTATCTTATTATAGATATTGGAGCATGGCCATAACTACTCACGGACTCCATCATCGGCATTCTCGCCCGGCATCAGCGGTCGGCATCGGGGCTTGGGCACGAGGGTCTTGGTACAAAGAGGTTGATGGCGAACTAGAGTGTAGCCGGCGGCTGAATCCACACTTCTTTATCTTCCTCCTTGGTAGACCTGCCTAGAACTTCATTAGTGCACGAGGCATGACTTATGATCTCAAGTGGGGTGTGCACCTTTTTTCACTTCAAAGCATACATCATTTCGCTTTTTCCAAATGGCCCAACAAATAGCAGACTATCCCAACGGCGTGGAATTGCTTGCCATTAGGGATCCACTTGTCGCGCCAAATCCGGCCTTGATCCAAGGAGGATGGGATATCATTAGCCCCAAGACATGTGGCTAGTGTGGCCCCGTGATGCTCTTAGCAATAGGGGCGGGTGAACAGCCAGATGATCTACATCTTGAGGTTGTTGGCAAAAATAACATCTCGGGGTCCCCTTTCCAGTTCCTCTTAATCATATTGTCCTTGGTGAGGATTGCCTTGTTAGTAACTAGCCCACGAGAAAAATCTTGATTTTAGCGAGAATTCTAGCTTTCCATATTTTCTTATGATTGACACCACTCTCATACGTGGTTAACGCATTGTATATAGATTTAACCCTAAATCTCCCTTTTTTTCTAGTTTCGGACACATATGTCTCTCCCCATAGCAAGGGTTTGGCCGAGAATCTCATCTTTGAGTTTTTGACCACTCACGGTTTGTGATCACCAAGTAAGCCATCTACTAAAAGATATATTGATAGATCCATTGATCATTTGGGCTCTGATTCACGTTCTTTTTGTTACAAAGTTTGAACAAAGTTGGATGATTTATAGACAAAGGCTTGTCTTCAAGCCAAGTATCATTCCATAAAGAGGTATTATTACCATCACCAATTTTCATCTTCCTTCCTTGTAGATACATCTCTTTAACTTTCAACAGATCAGTCCAAATGGGGGAGTCACTGTTTGTGCTTAACCGTTAAAATTGAATCACCTTTAAGATATTTGAATTTGATTATGTCTTGTCGCAAACTAGTTTCATATTCTAGTTTCCACTACCATTTGCACACAAGACTAAGATTAATTTTCCCGATATCTTTAATTCCCAAGTCACCTCTTTTTTTAGTTTTACAAATCTTGGTCCATTTGACGGATGATACTTTCTTTTAGTGTGCCCACCACGCCAAAAAGAAAGTTCTTCTTGTTTTGTCTAGGGCATTAGTGATAGTTTTGGGCAAAAGATAAATGGACATATGGTAGATGGATGTGTTGTTTAATTTTGCTTTTGTAATAAGAGTTGATCTCCCAAGTAATAGTAAGAGATGAGCCTTTCCAAACATCAAGTTTCTTACCATTCTTATCAAGAAGAGGAGTCAGTCTACCACATGTAGCCTACTTGGGCTCACAAGCACCCCCAAATATTTTATGGGGAAGTAGCCAATTTGACAATAGAAGATTTCAGCATATTTAGAAGCAACATTATTATCACCATTGATTACAACTATCTTACTCTTATTGAAGTTAATCTTGAGTCCGACCATCATTTCATATAAGTACAAAGAAGCTTTAAATTTCTAGCATTTTCCAAGTCATCTCTCGAGGCAAACAATAGTGTCATCTGCATATTGCAAAATGACTACCCCATGTGGGATTATGTGTTCAATCAAACCTCGATAGTTCCATTTCTTTGGGCTTGGTGGATCATTCTAGTGAGGCAATCTGCCACAAAATTGAATAAGATGGGGGATAGTGGGTCACCTTGCCTCACCCCTTTATAGCTTTTTATATAAGGCCCAATCATGTCATTGGCTTTAACACTAACAGTTCCTCCAGCAACCACCTATTTAATCCACAAACACCATCTTTCATTGAAACCCCTAGCTTTTCGTCTTTGTAAAACAACAAATTCAGTTGACTTTATCATATGCCTTCTCAAAGTCTAATTTTCAGAATGATTCCACATTCTTTCCTTCTCTTTGTTTCATGAAGAATTTCATGAAGAGTTAACACTCGGACATGATATTCTTACCTTTCATAAAGGCTGATTGGGCGGGGGTGAATTAACTTTTCAGCAAAATATTCTATTCTGATCGTCAACACTTTAGTGATCAATTTGTACAGGTAGTTGAGTAGACAAATTGGTCTATATTGCTGAATTTTAGTAGCATTAGTTACCTTCGGTAGCAGAGTTATAATCCCATAGTTTATCCTGCCTATGTCTACACACCCCTGATGGAAGTCACTGAAAAGCTGTATGATGTCATGCTTAATAGTTTTCCAGCAAGCTTGGTAGAATTCTATGGGTATGCTATCAGGCCCAGATGCTTTATTTTTTTCCATCAAGGATAGAGCAGCCCAGATCTCTTCTTCAGTAAAGGGTTTACACAGAACAAGATTATCATTATCATCTAATTCTCCAGCCCTTCCCGGACATCATTGCTTATATGGATGTCAAATTCGAAGCGAGGGCCAAATAGCTCGATGTAGTACTTTCGGTTGCATGATTTAATGATTCACATCACCCTCAATGATTTGACCATCCTTTTTAAAGCTTAAAATGGTGTTTTTATTTCTCCTGCCATTAGCAACTCTATGGAAGTACCTGGTATTCAGGTCTCCATTCTGAAGCCATGTCTCATGAGATCTGTTATGCCAGTATATTTCTTCCTGCTCAAGCATTTTAAGATTTTCATGCATCACTTCAGTTTTTTTAACCCACTGATCATGAGACAAACTGTTATTTTCCTCCAGATCCTCCAATTTTTGGATTTCAATTTGCAATTCTTGCCTTTTCTTCCTCATTTGGTCGTGTACATTTACACCCCTGACCTTTCGGTATTGCTTGCATAACTTCAATTTTTGCTAGATTTTATCAATTGTTGTTTTAGAATTGAAAGGCTTCCGCCAGATTCTATCCACTTGAATGAAGAATTCTAGATTTTTTAACCAGCTCAATTCAAATTTAAACTTGATACTCTTAGATTTATTGGCTCTGTTAATATCAATGAGTCCACGGCGTGATGGTGGCAAAGAAGCGGTCCACAGCTGAGCCGATAGGACTCGGTGGAGCGGGAATCGGATCCCGTCCTGAGCGCGCCGACTCGGAGTCGGCGTCAGTCTATCTTGGCTGGAGGAAAGTAGTCCCAACGAGGGACTCCCCGGTCCGGCGTGGCGAAGGCCCGGCGCCCCAAAGCGTATCGGACTCCGGGAGCCGGGCGGCGTGGTGGATGAAGCCATCGGAGCGGTGACTCTCGTCACACGGCGCCGCCCCTACGGGCGCGCCAACTGTCATGGTTGAATATGGAGGGTATACCACGGACACAGCAAAATCGTATGGCTCGTGTGGGACTTCGATGGCCTAGCTCAAGGGACACAAGATTTATACTGGTTCGGGGCAATCGGGCACCCTAGTCCAGTCTCCAGTCGGAGTCACTATGTGGCCGAGCTCAAACGCTCGTATCGGGGCGAATACAAGCAAGTCGAGAGAGGGAGCGGACTCCCAAGTCTCTATGATTGAGACGAGTGCCAATATCGTGCAAGGCGAGTGTGTGTCGAGTGTTGAGGCTACTAGATTTCGCTTGCCCCCTTCCCAACGGCCGAGTGGTCCCTTTTATAGGCCAAGGGATCACGGCAACGGTCGTGGCCGAAGGGAAGAGGGGGAAAAAGAAAAAAGTCATGGAGTACAGAGGTCGCGTGATCTACAGTGGTCGTCATGGGCGTGCTCATGCGTGCGCTGGGTGTCTCCGTGCTTGGTCGTCCCCGTACGCGGGATTCTTGGGGATGGGCGGAGTCCTGTTTCCGTGCTCCGTCGCAGGTCGGGGCAGGAATATGTCCTGTCGGAATGGCCTTGACTGTACTTTGGATGACGTCGAGCCCACGTCGGGCGTACCCGTGTTTGACTTCGGGGGAGCAGTTGGCCGTGCCCAGGCGTGGCGGGGTGAATCTATCACCTTTTTACCCATCACTGTAGCCTGGCGAGGCTACAGTATCTGTCAGGCGGAGTGGTTGGCCTAACTCCGTACCCGATGGCTTTTCGGGAAGGTCGCGCGGGAGCGGAAGGACGTTGATCGAGCCAGAGATCGAGCTCATGCGAGGCGGGATTTAGTCGACGCAACCTCGAGCTCGTGCGTGGCTGGTCGTCTCGACCTCGAGCCCATGCGTGGCGAAGGGTCGTCCGGTCTCTGAGCTCGTGCGAGGCGGAGAGTTGCACTACTCATTGATAAGCCGCGTGGCCTCCGAGGTCACGCAGTTTGTCTTGACGTGGGTGCGAGCTCGCGGTCTCGTGAGCTCCGTGTTGTTCCGAGCTCCAGGTCGTGCGAGTCGGAAACTGTCCGTACGGTCGTCGAGCTCGTGCGAGACGAAGTTTAGTTGCGCGGCCTCCGAGCTCGCGCGTGGCGAAACTCGGTTATACGTCTTCGAGCTCGTGTGTGTTGGGGCTCGGGCCCGAGCTCGCGCGGTGGAGTTCGGACTCGGATCGCGAGCTCGTATGGGTCGGAGCTCGGGCTCCGAGCTCATGCGGCGGAGTTCGTTCCGGCTTGCGAGGCGGAAATCGGCCGTTCGGTCTCTGAGCTCGTGCGTGGCAGATGTCGGTCGTCCGGTCACCGAGCACGTGCGTGGCGGAGGTTGGCTCATGTGAGACGAGACGCGCCGCTCGGCTTCGAGCTCGTCGCGGCGGAGGTGGGTCCTTCGGGCTATGAGCTCGTGCGAGGCGGAATTCCCCGATCTCGATCGTGGGCGGCTTGGGCCGTGGATCGTTGGGTTGTTGTGCCCACGATTTATCGTGTGTTTAGGGTACCCCTAATATCGGTACCCGATAGTAGCCCCGAAAGTGTTTGGGGAGAGGGATTCTTCCTCAAGTGCTCAAGGCGAAGTCAAGGTTGTCGTTGGGTTTGTTCCCCTTCGGAGGGTGTGCTTTGGCTTCCCGGAGTGTAGCCCCCGAGGCTGTGCGAGAGTGATACACACTCGTAGAGGCTTGTATTCGATTGACGGAGTTCGTCGACTCTCGCCCGAGACGTTTCTTTGTTTTCGTTCCCCATTACGCTCTCTCGCGAAGAGGTGGGGTGAGCTCGTGCCCGTCTTGCCTCGGTGGCGAGACATGGTGCTCGATGAGTTACTAGCGGGTTGCTTGAGAGAGGCCCGGACTCACCTTCGCGGCGAGTCCGTCGCGAGTCCGTTCGTTTGATCAGCTAGTGGATCGACCTCTTATTCCAGTGCCTCAACCTATATAATTCTCGAGATCTACGAAGATCTTCGAGGGCTCATCGCATCCTCGTCGGGAGGAAATCAAAGGTCGACTCGATGCACCGGGCGATTCGAGCATAGGTCGCTGAGCTCCACTCGCTCGTGCACCACGGACATGGGCCGCAGGGGGCGCCCGTCGACGTGTCCCTCACTGGTTGGTCCACGGCGGCCGTCAAACCCTTGACGGGCTGGCCTTCGAACCATGGGCGTGACGGCGTCCATCTCGTGATCGGAGGCATAGCCGTTCGCGGCTTTTGCGTCGTTCGACTTTTACCGCTCATTGCGGAAGTCGAGGGTGCTTTTTTAGGTTGTTCCAGGCCCAAAACTGCGAGGTCGCGCGGGTCGTGGATGTCATCGCTCCAGAGGTCGTGTGTGGCCTACGCCCTTCTCCGGACCTGCGTGGGGCAGAGGTGCGGAGCGGCCCTGCAGGTCGTGCGAGCCGGACGCGTGGGACGGAGGCCAGTGGTACTGCGATCCGCGTCGTAGGTCGCGTGTAGCGCGTCGTCTTGCGGCGGACGGCGCGGTGGTGCGGTCCGCGGCTCGCCAGTCGTCGCGTAGTGTGGGGCCGTCCGTCCTACACGCTGCGTGCCGCGGGACCCATAGGTCGTGCGAGTCGGGGACGTCCCATCCGGCCGCTGCGGGTTGCATGATGCATTAGTCGTGTGAATCGTAGACGGTCCGTGTGGCTTGCGGAACTCGACGTGCGGGCGTAGGTCGGAACTCGGAGCTCATCGGCAGAGCTCGTGGAGGTCGTGACAGAGCTCATCGAGGGAGCTCGGTGGCGAAGCTCGACGGCCGAGCTCGGCAACGGAGCTCGATGCCGGGGCTCGGCAACGGAGCTCGACGGCAGAGCTCAGTACGGAGCTCGACGGCGGAGCTCGGAGCTCGTGGCAAAGCTTATCGAGGGACCTCGGCGTCAGAGCTCGCAGCGGAGCTCGTGGGCCTCGGAGGTCGAACGGTTTGCTGGCTGGAAAGAGGTCCCTCGGACCCGGAGCTCATACGAGGCGGAAAGAGGAGCTCGTACGAGGCGGAAAGAGGTCCCTCGGATTTGGAGCTCGTGCGGGGCTCGCGGAGCTCGTGGAGAAGAGGGAAGAGGATATCGACTCCAGCTCGTGCGGAGCGGATTGGACATGAGCCGGCCGCGAGTTCGCTTGCTCGGTGATCCCGATCGTGCGTCGTGTGGGATGGGTCGAGCGGGACGGCACGCGTGCTCGGCGTGCGGCGGGGCGGACCCGACCCGAGGTTGTGTGAGAGCACGCTGTTGACACCTCTTAAGCTATGTTTTTATGTGTCGACTAAACATATAATAAGGTTATAAAAAGAATAGAATGCATAGAATAGGTGTTATACTGACAAAGTTCCACAAGTTTTGGTGATTTATATCTTTTCAGGGACTTAACAGGAAAATACCGGAAAACTCAGAGAAAACCCCCCAAACAATAAGAAGATTTACCAACAGAGAATTTCGACCCGAAAAGTGAACTAAAACATTCTAGAAGACACCGAGAAGACACCGGAGAGGCGACACCCCGGGCCCACGGGGGGCGGCGGCGCCCGGCTTCGAGATGGGGCCGGCCGCCAGGTGGGGCCAGGATGTCAGCCTCATCTTCCTAGGTCGGTTCTAAACCGACATGGAGGTTGTATCTACACCGTTGTTGAAGTCGGTTTGATCCAAGGGCCAGCATTCATCGACCAGGACTATATAAGGAGGGTCCTACCTCTGGCCTTAGGCATGAAAATCATTATTCATCATACTCAGCTCTGATCATAGCTAGAGCCATACCTCTCTAATTAGAAGAGCTTAGATCAAGTTGAGAGAGATTAGTAGAAAGTTGAGAGATAGATCAAAGAACTTGATTAGAGTTCTAGATCTGTTCTTGAAAGATAAGAAGTAGAGTTGAGGAGAAGTAAGGAGAAGTACCGGATCTGTCGGTGACTCTCTACGCTTGTACCTCTGGGATCAAAGGCTTCATTGCACTTGATCTTGAGACTTCTTTGGTGGATCAACCTTATATTTGAGTAAGTTCACTTGTTTATATTTCTTTCGGTTTATGACTCATTAGAGTACTTTGATTCTTGTCGCTCTTGAATTGAAGTTGTTACCCCTAGTGTAAACGTGGTGTTTAGACTAGATAACTCATAAATACACCCTACTGCTTAGGAGCGTGGTAGATCGTGGTAGTGACAAGTACTATTGATTTCCTTTGGATTCCACTTCCCGTAGGATAGGACACGTAGGACATAGTTGCTGGGGGAATAGTAAGTTTCGCCCTTACTTTCCTTTGAGTACGTCCCCATTAAGGAATATCTTCGAGCCTTACAAGGATATAAACTAGACAACCATACAATTCTTCTCACCTTTTATCCGAACTCTCGTTCCTTCCTATTATCTCGGGGATTAGTTTTGTCTCATTATTCTCACACCATTCTCCCCCGTGGATTCGATATTTAAAACCCTCACCGGGTGAAGTGCTCATCGTTTTCGTTCGCTGCGGACTATACAAATTTATAAATAATTCTGTAGGATAACTTTTACCAACACACGCGTTGGCGCGGAGCGAGACCGGTTAGCCCCCGACCACGAGGTCGTGCGAGGCAGACAGGCCTCCGCGCGTGACGCGTACCCCATGAGGTCGTGCGGGACGGGCAGGACCCGTGTATGATGCGGGGGCGCGCTCCCCGACGTCCCCGACCTAGAGGTCGTTGCGGAGCGCGATGATGCCGCGAAGACCCATAGGTCGTATGGGGTGTGGATCTTGGCACACGGCCTCGACCGGCGATCCTAGAGGCACCGTGCCTCGGCGGGCGGACCTCGGGCGAGTGGCTTGGAGCGCGCAGGTGAGCTGGTACGTTGAGTCCGTCGATGCATCTGCACAACCATAGAAGTAGATGTACATCGAGGTGGTACCCATTTTGATTGTAAATGAATGAAAATCCCCGAGTCGGGGTAAATTGTTTAAGTTGTTCAAGTTGTATGTGGTTTACTTTCTTTTCTTTCTTCATGCATTTTATCGGGTTTCCAAATTCGAGGTCGTGTTTCGAAGGAGCGATTGGCGGGCCATTCCTCGCTAGCCGCGGGGGCGTGGGAGGTCGATAGGTGCTCGCGCCATGCCTTAAAACATTAACCCCGAGCTCAGTCGAACGATATTCCGCGTAAATGAAAGGAAAAGTAAGTAAAGGTGGTCCGAACAGATCGGGAGTTGGTGCGACTTTTTTGCGGATAATAAATAAAAACGGGGTGCGCACCCCGTCCCCTGCAGCCCCCGAGCAAGGGAAGCCAGCTGGAATTTACGAAGTACGCTAAGGGTAAAAGAGACGTAGCTGTTCGATGTTTCGGGCGTTGGTGAGGACTCGGTTGTCGACGTCCTTGATCTTGTACGTGCCGACAGTGGGCGCGGTCGCACGAGCGGTCGAGATCGAATGGTGATGAGCTTGATGCGGCTTTGCAACAGGGCTCGTTGATAGAGTTCGGCGAGACTCGGCGGTGCAGCTTGAGGCAGGGCTCGTTCAGGGCGGAGACGAAGGCGTGGCGCCCCCGCGCTGCGAGTCGTGCTAGGCGGAGCCTTCTCGGCACGGAACTCGGGATGAGCTCGGGAGCTCAGCGGCGCCGCAACTCGTGCGAGGCGGAGCCGTGCGTGTGCGGCATGGAGCTCGGCGGCACGGCAGCTCGTTAACGGAGCTTGAAGTAGAGCTCGTGGCAGAGCTTGTCAACGGGGCTCGGCGGCGGAGAGCTCGGGGAAGGTCGGCGGCGGAGCTTGTCAGGAGAGCTTGTCGATAGAGAGATCGGGGTGGAGCTTATGGTGGAGGTCGTCGTGCTCGTGGCGATGGGATTTGGCGGAGCTCGTGCGGCCGGAGAGCTCATTCGTGGTGGACGGAGCTCGCGGAGCTCGTGCGGCCGGAAGAGCTCGTCCGTGGCGGACGGAGCTCGTGGAGCTCGTGCGGCCGGAAGAGCTCGGTCATGGTGGACGGAGCTCGTGGAGCTCGTGCGGCCGGAAGAGCTCGCTTGTGTCGGATGTAGCTCGTAGAGCTCGTGCGGCGGGGAAGAGCTCGCTCGTGGCGACGGAGCTCGTGGAGCTCGTGGCGAGCCCACGATGTTCCCGGGTGCGACGACCCTAAGCTGCGCGAGCCGCGATGATGTCATGAAGACCGGGGAGTTGCGTCGCTGTGCAAGCGCGACGGACGAGCAGGCCTTTTTCGGGCGGCGGGGGTAGAATCCATCCGGATGGGGACCGCGCGTGGCACGGCCGGTCATGCGGGGCGGACGGAGATGGGGCCACGAGCCCGGGTCATGCGTGGCACGAGAGCGGGACGGAGGTAGGGGCGCGACGTGGCCCTCGGTCGCCAGACGTGACCTCGTCGTGGGGCTATCGCGAAGGAGCGTGTAGGCGGGCGGCCTTGGGAGTCTCGGTGGCGGCGGCGGGCCTCGCGCGGGCGTGCGGGCTGCGGCCGGCAGGTGGCGCCCCGCCGGGCGATCCATGGCGGGCGGCACGGGGCACCAAAGGCGATTGGCCGGGCGCATGGGGGCGGCCACCGACTGGCCAAGGCGGCGGCGCCGCGTCGAGGGGCGCGCCCTCCGACCTCCGTGTCGCGCATGGCAAGCGCGTGGAGGGAGGTCACGCGATAGCGTCCTAGAGGTCGCGCGACGTCCTCGGGGAGCGGCGCTGCAGGAGCGCAGGCGTGCGAGTCGCGGCTTGGTCGAGCAGAAGCGAAACGCCTGTTGGTATTTGTTAAGTGCTAAAAGAATATGAAGGTTCCGCAAGCGCACAGAATACCATTGTAGCTTTTCCCTAGGAGAGTATTCTAGAGTATCGTATCCACAGGGAAGCTTTGGCTAAAGAATCTAATAACTCACAATCATGCATCTACTAACTTAGCAAACCACTAGACTAAAGTGAGGGGGTAAATAATAAGATAGGAGTTATGAGTAATATCACACACTAGAGAATTCCATGATAAATGTATAGCTAGCAAGTTAAGAGGACAGCGGGAGATATCGAGGTTCCTATGTACTTCTCTATAACTTAGGTTCTATGATAGCAATCATACTAATGCACTTTGGAGCAACAGATCCTTTCCAACTCTCGAGAAAGACCGGGAAGAAGGTAGTTGGGAGAAGGCTGCCAAAAGCTCTACGAAACACCAACCCGAACGTGGTGGAATACAAAGGCCTAACAGAGCTGTCACCCCTGGGGCTACCACAACTAACCGTGGGATTGGGCACAATCTCAGGTAACCTATAGCCTAGACACCAAGTCTATACTTTTGATTACAACTCTAGCTACCGCGAATAACTAGAGCCCTCAATACGAGCGGAGATCCCATGAAATAGCATAACAACTATACTAACCATATATGACAGACATGGAAGTAAATAGAGAAGATAAATATATGAATCATAAGTCTTACAAAGAAAGGATACAAGACATACCAAACTCTGTAGACATCTCTAGAACCGGAGCGCAGCTCCGCTCTCCCTAACTCTCTAGTTGCTAATCTACTACATTGGAGTCTAGCCCTCATTCTCTAGTGGAGAGGTTGTCCTCACATTGGGACACCTCAATGACCAATGTGTCAAGAGATATGAGTTGAATGAATTAGGGTTTAGCCCTGGGGTCAGGTGGTCTTCTTATATAGCCATCGGCGATGAACGAGGACCCTTGGATCAAACCGACCTTGAACAACGGTATAGATGCAACCTCAATGTCGGTGGTAAACCGCCATAGAAATCTGAGGCTGACTGGTGGGACCAGCCCGGCGACCGCCAGGAATCATGCCGGCGACCGCCAGGACTTTGTGGCACAGTGAAATCTCCTTCCTCCTGGTGTCTTCTGGTGTCTTCTAGAATGTTTTAGTCCACTTTTCGGATTGAGTTGCCTCACGGTCAAGTCTTGTCATCGTATGAGATGCAAACTCTTCGGGCTTTTCACTACTCTTAACTGCTTTTATCTGTTAAGTCCCTGTAAAGATATAAATCACCAAAACTCGTGGAACTATGTTAGTAAAGCCCCTAATCTATGTGATTAGTCATTTTATGCCCTTATTTCATGTTTAGTTGACTAATAATATTATGCTATAACAGGTGTTAACAAGTTCCCCTAAGCTTACCCTTTGCTGGTCCCTAGCAAAGCCAAACTTAGCAATGGATCAGGAGTTGCTACAACGCTTTCACACCTCAAAAGTACACATGCTCTCAAACAAAATTTCTCCTCTATATTAGAAAAAAACGTTTTCAACCTTCAACTCACCCATATTTCCTTTAACCATGGAGCTTATAGCCTTTTCTTAGGATCTTGGGCAATTGAAAGATAGAACAATCAAGTTAAGCACCATGTCTCAAACTCTTTGTTCAACCTTCATTCTGGAGTTTTTGCAAGTTTTCAACAAAAAACTCAAAGTTCCTTTGTATGACCCTCTCAAGTCTCTTATTTGTGGTATTTGTGGATCCTCACTAAGGCAATAATGTTGTGTTGCCTTTCTCTCATAATATGTGGTATTTTTGGAATAAGGCAAGTAGGACACTATGCCTTCTTCTCTCTCACCCTATATCTAAGGCTTATCTCTGGAGCTCTAGGTGGGAGAAAATTAAATCTACTTACTAAGCATATATTGTAAGTTCAAGCAATGGATCCAAAGTCACGAGTCATACTTTGCATGTGCATGTGTATGGTGTAGTGGAATGAATATGATGGTAGGTGTATGAGGCGAATGAAATGAAAGCCTAATTCTACTTTGCTCCTGTGGGAAACATATCTCTCTCTTTGGGACTTTGAAAGTATTTGGGAGAACCTGGGTTGTATACTCTTTCTATATATATATATATATATATATATATATATATATATATATATATATATATATTCTCATGGAGAGGCGGGCATCAAAGTACCCATTGTTTTATTGCGGACACTTGTCCATTTTTTTTAACTCTCCTTTATTCTTTTTCTCCTTTTTTTTAAGGGAGGTACGCTCTACTCGCCCGTAGGACACTTGTCCATTTTTCATCTCCCTTTCTTCTTTCTCTTTTTTTTTTTTCGACTATACAACCCAAGCCTCTTTTTGCAATAAACTTGTAGAGAGATAGAAACAGGGATAGAGGAGCTTTATGAGATGTTGGCTAAGTGGATATGTGTGGGAAATATTTTTGGTTGCTCTCTCCCCAGTAGGAGTAGAACATTTTTAGTGGATCTATGGTGGATGTTTGGTGGATGCGTACTTCTAGGGTAGAAGTAGCATAAGTGCAAGTGAATAGAGTGGAGTGGAGTGGAGTGTGTGCATGAGTAGCAGTATGACAAGCTTCTCAGGGTCAACAAAGATTGACCAAACTCAATGCAAAGTAAGCAGCCTATATATATATATAAAAAAGGTTTTCCTATCTAAAGAACATGTATATACGGCTGTGGTAGGAGTCTCAACACTCGTCATACAGGAACTCATCATATGCACTTTTAATTTTCAAAAGATAAATCTCCAGAAATCTAGTATCACTAGGAGTATGATAAATAGCAGCTCAGACCGTCATATATCATATCCGTCAATCACCTAGACTTTAGAGTAAGCATTTGCTACCCATAGGTTTTAGGTTCAGAGCAAATCTCAAGTCAAAGCAGTTGCATTTAAAGCTCGAGAGAAATTAAGCTTGAAAGGTAGATACTTGAAAGGAATTACGACGGAGCAACTATTCATCATCTCCAAGGCTAGAGATTATCTTGAGTTTATTTTATTATCACACTCTAATAAAGATTCTTTAATAAAGACTAGATAGACTCTTTTTATTTGGTTTCCTTAGTTATGCATCTTTTTATTTCTTTCTAATAAGCAAACAAATCTAGCTAATATTAAATAAGATAAAGGGATACTTATCTGGATACATGGGGGTTGCCCTCCCCCAAGCTGGATGTTGACATAGTCTTTGATGATGATGTGGAAGTAGATGTAGACAACGATGATGGTGTCATCCTATCATGTCTCTCTTCCTTGAATCCTGCTGAACTCAAATAAACAACAAAGCTAGTGGAACTAGTTAAGCGTTAGTAGTTTTAGTCTCTTAGCTTCTTGTTGCCAAGGATTATGATCATTCCTTTAAGACAATAGTTCAGCCGTGTTAATATTTTTTTTTTTTTTGGATTTTCTATGCAAATAAGGATGATGATGCATGCATATTTATTTTATTTTTTATGCCACCACAATAAATATCCTTGTGGGTTGTTACATACCACAAAATTACTCACATGGGGCTTAGAGTTTTTTTTCAATGTATATGCAACAAACAAAATATATTTTTTTTTCTAATGCAAGGCTAGTGCTATAATTTACATATGCTAAAGGAAAATAATTATGCAATGCAAGGAGGTAAATATGCTATGCATATAGATAACTACCGATCTTACCTTTCGGCGAGGTTTCAGTGTTTTAAGTCCTCTGAACGAGACTTCTTACCTTGTCATGTCCTTGAGTGTATTATCTGATCTTGACAGTCGTGCTCCTTGAGATGGTGAAGGATCGCGTCACCCATGTTCTTTGCCTTATGAGTTGGAGTGAAGCATTGATGTAGGCAGCGTCTTGTTTAGTGTGCATGCTTGTAAGACATTCACTTGTTGAATTTTTGGAGAGACTAATAGGCTTCTCCACCTTTTTTTGCTCAAAGTGTGTCCCGCTTGCAAAGTCAAGGTAGAGATCAAGTGCATGGGCTCTGTTGGTGGGAAAACACCAACACAACCAAACTTCATTCATTCTTCTCTAACCATAGGCACAACAAACAAGATAGAGTTGATGCTTTTCTGAATCCTAACTTGGGTGACAAGATCAGAAGATTGAGCATGAATGTTGCAGTTAAAACTTTCGGTGGATTGAAACAAACTCCTTGACTTTTGGAAGGGTTTTTCTTATCTATAAATGATGAATCAAAGGCATGATTATGATTATCTTCTTCCAAAGCAAGGTATGCAACATTCTAGCTTACATGATTAGGACCATGAGATCAAGAGATTGATGATAGGAACAATTAAAGAAACAAAACAAGTTGAGCTAATAAGCTAGATCAAGCAAGGTTGTTATTCCAACATGTTTGGTTCTTTATTTATGAACGAGCCATAATTAAGGTAAAGCTTAATTAATGACAACTTACCTCAACATGTTACCTTATTATTGGAGTGTGACACCACCGTAACACCTTGTGGTGGTCCTTTTCTTCTGCTTGAAGCTTTCCTTCTTTGGCCTCTTGTGTATCTTGCTCCTTACTTGTCTCTTTTATTGTATCGTCCTTTCTTTAAATTGTTCTAGGACCTTTTTGCTCCTCTCATAGTTTTGTTCCTGCAATATTAGTTGACAACATATACCCGAAGGAATATACAACTAATTGTAAACAAGGGTAGAATTGTCATGGAGCTAAAGGTATCTTCTATGCTAAAAGTTGTGGGTGGATATTTTAATAAGCATTTGTTCACCATTTTTTTTTTCTCTAATGGGTTAATTTTATTTTATATCTTAAGTTTGATTTTGATGTATGCTACTTATAGACACATTCAAACTTAAAGAGACAAAGTAATAGTGAGTAGGGGGATTGCAAACTAGCATGTCAGAGTGACGGGAGCTCGAGAAGAGGAAGAGTAATGTCAGATGATCTTTAGAGGAGTAGACCTTCCTCCCCCATGCTTGAGCCTTCCTGTCACTTGACACTTTAAGTGTGAATGCTAAACCATCCCTAGTCGTGTGTTGCAATTACCATGTCCTTAGACGTTGTTCATCCTTTATTCCTCGCGGGTTAGTGACCAAGAATACCCGAAGGGAACTTGTCCTAGGAACATGTTTTTGTTGTTTTCTTCTTCTTATTATTATTATTTTAGAACATAAGACAAAAGTTGTATACGAATATGAGATTTATATTCACTTACCTGTCTTTGATGTTCTTGTGACCTGTTGCTTTGTCCATCCACTTCTCGAGTAAGAGATTTTTCTAGATCATGTTGTATGACACTCTTCTTCATTGAATGGACATAGCACAGATCCTTTTTCTGCAAAATATTAGTGGACACATACCCGAGGGAATGTATAACATGATTGAAGCAGGGGTTATTATCCAAGGTTTAAATGATTTCATCTATGCTAATGAAAAGGTGGTTCTTTGTTTATTCTTTAGCACAGATTTTATTCATCTTGTCTTATACCAATTTTATTTGTGGTTACACTCTAGCATGTGGATCAAGGCAAAAGTAACTTGTAGCAAAAGACAGAGTAAATGATATTTGATACTTATAATTCTTCCATTAATGATGAATGAGCCGTGTCTTTTGCACAAGGTTGGAGTTCATTATATGCCTTGCTTCATCTCTGATCTGAGTTCATCTCTTGACTTACCCGAATTGGATTTGAGAGTTTTCTGCAGGGGTTAGTCCAACATAATAACCAATGTCTACGCAAGCAATTCTTAGTTCAATAACCAAACTAGACTCCATGTCTAATTTAATTAAGGAAGGCTATTTAATCTAAGCACCACGCCTAATTTAAAAGCCTTTGGAAGTGTGTCCAGCACTTCCAAACCAAAGCATGCTTTAGCAAACGAAGGTAGCATGAAAACACTAAAGAGATTTACTCCAACTAGAGATGGAAGAGCATGATCATGGTGATTTTTTTTTTTTTTTTTTTTTTCTTTTAGATACAAACATGGATGGAGGCAAGGAACTAAACATGCAATGGATCTACTATGAGAAAACATAAACTAAGCGGAGTGAATGCATGAATTGATAAAGTAAACATGCAACGCAATGCAAGAAATTAAATGATAACTACTCAATTAATTTATAGTCCATGAGCAAGACTTTCTCACCTTTTAATCATACTTACCACGATGTGCAGCTTCTATGTACGTCACTTGAGATGTGTGCATTGAAGTCTTGTGACGGCGACTTCTTCTTCAATCTATACATGGTCAGAATATAATTAAATACATACCTTGAGATCGCAGGGTTCCAATGTTGATGAATCTTGAATGATCAGGCACCCTGGGTCCTTCAATCTTTCTTCTTTTCTTTTCTCGTGGAATCTTGTCGGAAAGTAGCAACGACATCTTTTGTCCTGTCTATTCCACAACTCAACAGAACAAGGGTAATCCTACTAAAGCTAGTGGTACACTAAATTAGCAGACATCATGATCATTATTAAAATCTTTAGGCCAATTGCTTCCCCGGCAACGGCGCCAAAAAAGCTTGTTGGTATTTGTTAAGTGCTAAAAGAATATGAAGGTTCCAAGTTACAGAATACCATTGTAGCTTTTCCCTAGGAGAGTATTCTAGAGTATCGTATCCACAGGGAAGCTTTGGCTAAAGAATCTAATACTCACAATCATGCATCTACTAACTTAGCAAACCACTAGACTAAAGTGAGGGTGTAAATAATAAGATAGGAGTTATGAGTAATATCACACACTAGAGAATTCCATGATAAATGTATAGCTAGCAAGTTAAGAGGACAGCGGGAGATATCGAGGTTCCTATGTACTTCTCTATAACTTTGGTTCTATGATAGCAATCATACTAATGCACTTTGGAGCAACAGATCCTTTCCAACTCTCGAGAAAGACCGGGAAGAAGGTAGTTGGGAGAAGGCTGCCAAAAGCTCTACGAAACACCAACCCGAACGTGGTGGAATACAAAGGCCTAACAGAGCTGTCACCCCTAGGGCTACCACAACTAACCGTGGGATTGGGCACAATCTCAGGTAACCTATAGCCTAGACACCAAGTCTATACTTTCGATTACAACTCTAGCTACCGTGAATAACTAGAGCCCTCAATACGAGCGAAGATCCCATGAAATAGCATAACAACTATACTAACCATATATGACAGACATGGAAGTAAATAGAGAAGATAAATATATGAATCATAAGTCTTACAAAGAAAGGATACAAGACATACCAAACTCTGTAGACATCTCTAGAACCGGAGCGCAGCTCCGCTCTCCCTAACTCTCTAGTTGCTAATCTACTACATTGGAGTCTAGCCCTCATTCTCTAGTGGAGAGGTTGTCCTCACATTGGGACACCTCAATGACCAACAGGTCAAGAGATATGAGTTGAATGAATTAGGGTTTAGCCCTGGGGTCAGGTGGTCTTCTTATATAGCCATCGGCGATGAACAGGGACCCTTGGATCAAACCGACCTTGAACAACGGTATAGATGCAACCTCAATGTCGGTGGTAAACCGCCATAGAAATCTGAGGCTGACTGGTGGGACCAGCCCGGCGACCGCCAGGAATCATGCCGGCGACCGCCAGGACTTTGTGGCACAGTGAAATCTCCTTCCTCCTGGTGTCTTCTGGTGTCTTCTAGAATGTTTTAGTCCACTTTTCGGATTGAGTTGCCTCACGGTCAAGTCTTGTCATCGTATGAGATGCAAACTCTTCGGGCTTTTCACTACTCTTAACTGCTTTTATCTGTTAAGTCCCTGTAAAGATATAAATCACCAAAACTCGTGGAACTATGTTAGTAAAGCCCCTAGTCTATGTGATTATTCATTTTATGCCCTTATTTCATGTTTAGTTGACTAATAATATTATGCTATAACAGGTGTCAACAACGCCCCCGGCAAGTCGTGCGGGACGATCGCGGCGTCCAGCCACCGCCCGCAAGTCGCGCGATGCGGGACGTCTACCCGCGGTTCGTGTGAGGCGGGGTCGGTCGCGGCCTCCGGTAGCGGCCGGACGGGGGGCGGGCGAGGTGGCCCGAACGACCCCGAGGTCGTGTGACGCGGATGACTTCGCGCGTGACGTGAGAGCGTGGGATGGCTTTCGGCCGGAGGTGGGAGGCCACGCAGGTGCGAGGCGCGAGCGGTCCTTGGCCCGAGGTCGTGCGAGGCGGTGGTCCACGAGCCCCCAAGGTCACGCAAGCCCACGGGCACCCGCCCGCCGAGGTCGCGGCGGAGCGTGACTGTCCGCGAGTGACCGGAGGTCGCTCGAAGCCGTGGAAGCCCGCGATCCGAGGTCGCGTGGGTTTCCGCCGGCAGCGTTACCTTGTAGGAGGCCGCTCCTCGTCGTCCAGGAGGCCCTCGTTGGCCATCCGGGGCAGCGCATATGAAGCGCTCCCGAGTGGGATCGCCATCGGCCAGGCTCAAGCCTCGAGCCCTCGCGTATATGTCTCTTCGAGCCAAAGCGGCTCAAAGGGGGAATGATGGCCCCGGCTGCGTGTCGGGGTAAATCTTCGCGCGGGACGCCAAGAACTTCAAATGGGGCGTGATGGTGGCGAAGAAGCGGTCCACGCCGGAGCCGATAGGACTCGGTGGAGCGGGAATCAGATCCCGTCCTGAGCGCGCCGACTCGGAGTCGGCGTCAGTCTATGCCGGCTGGAGGAAAGTAGTCCCAACGAGGGACTCCCCTGGTCCGGCGAGGCGGGCCGGCGTCCCCAAAGCGATCATCGAGCCCGGGAGCCGGCGGCGTGGTGGATGAAGCCATCGGAGCGGTGACTCTCGTCACACTGGCGCCGCCACTACCGGGCGCGCCAACCGCCGTGGTTGAATATGGCGGGTATACCACGGACACAGTAAAATCGTATGGCTCGTGTGGGACTTCGATGGCCTAGCTCAAGGGACACAAGATTTATACTGGTTCGGGGCAATCGGGCACCTAGTCCGATCTCGGTCGGAGTCACTATGTGGCCGAGCTCAAATGCTCGATCGGGCGAATACAAGCGGTCGAGAGAGGGAGCGGACTCCCAAGTCTCTATGATTGAGGCGAGTGCCAATATCGTGCAAGGCGAGTGTGTGTCGAGTGTTGAGGCTACTAGATTTCGCTTGCCCCCTCCCCAACGGCCGAGTGGTCCCTTTTATAGGCCAAGGGATCACCGAACGGTCGTAGGGGCCGAAGGGAAGAGGGGGAAAAAGAAAAAAGTCATGGAGTACAGAGGTCGCGTGATCTACAGTGGTCGTCATGGGCGTGCTCGTGCGTGCGCTGGGTGTGTCCGTGCTTGGTCGTCCCCGTACGCGGGATTCTTGGGGATGGGCGGAGTCCTGTTTCCGTGCTCCGTCGCCGGTCGGGGCAGGAATACGTCCCGTCGGAATGGCCTTGATCGTTTGCCGGATGACGTCGAGCGCACGTCGGGCGTACCCGGGTTTGACCGGGGAGCGGTTGGCCGTGCCGGCGTGGCGGGGTGAATCTATCACCTTTTACCCATCACCGTAGCCCGGCGAGGCTACGATAAGATTCGGCCGCGGAGTGGTTGGCCTAACTCCGTACCCGATGGCTTTTTGGGAAGGTCGCGCAGGAGCGAAAGGACGTCGATCGAGCCAGAGCTCGAGCTCGTGCGAGGCGGGATTTAGTTGACGCGACCTCGAGCTCGTGCGTGGCTGGTCGTCTCGGCCTTGAGCCCATGCGTGGTGAAGGGTCGTCCGGTCTCTGAGCTCGTGCGAGGCGGAGAGTTGTGCTACTCATTGATAAGCCGCGCGGCCTCCGAGGTCGCGCGGTTTGTCTTGACGTGGGTGCGTGCTCGCGGTCTCGTGAGCTCCGCGTTGTTCCGAGCTCCAGGTCGTGCGAGTCGGAAACTGTTCGTACGGTCGTCGAGCTCGTGCGAGACGGTTTAGTTGCGCGGGCCTCGGGCTCGCGCGCATGGCGGAACTCGGTTATACGTCTTCTGAGCTCGTGCGAGTCGGGGCTCGGGCTCCTAGCTCGTGCGAGGCGGAGTTCGGACTCCAGATCGCGAGCTCGTATGGGTCGGAGCTCGGGCTCCGAGCTCATGCGAGGCGGAGTTCGGACTCCGGCTTGCGAGGCAAAAATCGGTCGTTCGGTCTCCGAGCTCGTGCATGGCGGATGTCGGTCGTCCGGTCACTGAGCACGTGCGTGGCGGAGGTTGGCTCGTGTGAGACGGAGATGCGTCGCCCGGCTTCCGAGCTCGTGCGAGGCGGAGGTGGGTCCTTCTGCCTACGAGCTCGTGCGAGGCGGAATTCGTCTGATCTCTGATCGTGGGCGGCTTGGGCCGTGGATCGTTGGGTTGTTGTGCCGCGATTTATCGCGTGTTTAGGGTACCCCTAATATCGGTACCCGACAAAAGGAAAGAGGTCTTCCCAAGATTGAGACATTAGGGCCCTGTCTAATCTCTCTAAAGTTGGGCTTTCTTGATTATTGGTCCAGGTGAACTTTCCACCTGCCATGATAAGCTCTCTAAGCTCATAGAGATTGATTAGACCATTAAACAGGCCAGAATAGCGATGTACCCCATTATTCTTGTTCTTTTCATTAGCATATCTAATTAAATTGAAATCCCCACCAATTAGAATGGGTTCATTGGTATTAGAACAGAATTGGGCTAATTCACATAAGAAAGAAGGTTTCGATCTTCATGAGCAGGCCCATAGACAATCAAAAGATTCCAGTTAACTCTATTATTCTTATCCCCACAGGTTTAACTGAAGCATATATTCCCCTTGCTCAAAGGACCCCACATCATATAAGTCTCTTTTGATGCCCACTAAGATCCCACCAGATTTTTCCTTTGGAGGGATTCCACATCCAAAGGTAATCCTTATTATGATCAAATTGCCTTAAAATACCTCATCATAATTTTCAACCATGGTTTCTTGTAACCCAATGAAATGCAAATTGTATTGGAACATAAGAGATTTAAGAAAGGTAGAGACCCTAGTTTTCCTGAGGCCTCTGCAATTCCAAATAAGGCCTTGCATTAAGGCACTTTGTTTTTTATTCTTCTAGTTAAATCGGGGTTAGGCTTCCTACCCTTTTTTTTTTTTTTTTTTGGACAGGACTTTCTGATCCAAATTGCTTCTGTTTACACTTGGAGAGAATTTAACCACTTTTTTCCTCTCTCTTTTCTTTTTCTTGGATAAAACCAGAATATAATCATCAGTATCAGAGTACTCTTCTTTGTCAATTTCAATGTTAGATGGAGAAGATACATCATCAGTTATCTCCTCTATCTGCTTTATATTGCATTGAGGTAGTTGTTTAACAAAAATTTCATGTCTAGCACATTCTAATTCTTTGAGCAAGTTAAAAGTAGCCAACTTATTATTACCCATATCAATACCCATACTAGTAGACAGTTCATCAATTTCATCAATATGAAGAACAGAAAACATGTTCTGATCAGGGGGGTTACCTTCACGATTTCTTTTCTTAGAGAGCTTGTCATTCTTCTCTTTGGTAGTCAGGGAGATATCTTTCATCAGCCTTTCACTTCTCCTTATAGCTTGGGCTTCAGGAATTATTTTAGCCTCCATCTTCTCTTTTGGGTTAGACCCATTCATCACATCTCCCTTAGTTATCTCATTACCATTAGCCCCTTCTTTTTCAACAGCAATTCCTTTTGCATCAGCATCAAAGATCCCTTGAATGGAATCAGGATTTTTGACAGAGGCAGATTTTACAGCCACATCTTCTCATTCAAGATCTTTACTAGGTAGAGTCAGGTCAATATTCAGAGCCATGTCTGGGGTATCTTCCTCAATTGGCTGACTTTCCTGAGTGTTAATGATGTTATCATCAGAAATGAAAATTTCAGGTGAATTGGCCATCACCATATCAGTTTGCCCCTCTTTGTTGTTGAAACCCTCAGTATCAGCACAGCTATCAACATTCATCATCTCCTTGCACTTATCCTTCTTCTCAGAGAATACCATCTTCTCATGCATGAACCAGCTTTGGTTATGTTTGAAGTTGCGTTTTGGAGACTGATCTTTACCATTCAGTTTGCTCAGTTCTCCACCCAGGGAGTCACTCTCAGAATCAGAATTCATGATGCTTTCAGGAATGAAAACCTTCTCAGAGTTGGTATTGCAATCATGCATACAAGCCTTCTGTATATCCTTCATGGGTTTACCAGATTGGAAGGAGCTAGATCTGTTTTGAAACTTTGGTGGGGCAGAACTCATCACATTCTTTCCATGGTCCTTGTCATTGGGCTTAGTAGTATCAACTGTGTTATCTTTCTTAGCATTAGGTTGATCTTCATCACCTCTTGGTTTTTTGTTGATGTTGATCATCATTGATGACAATGCCAGATTTGAATTGCTTCTCCTTGCCTTCATTGCTTATCTCCCTCTCAAAACCAAAGTCATACAAAGAGTTTCCCAGGACAGCTTCAGCAGTTTTAGGAACCTTGCACAAGTCCCTACAAGCAATTTTCATCCTTACAAAGTCAGGTCTGAATCTTGTTTTCTCATCTAATTCAACAATTTTCCCAACCAAACCAGCCACCTTGTGAAGAGTTAGAAAGGATCTCTGACCATCTGGTATATTAGTCACTCTGAACCATCCTTGTTGAAGTTCCCCTTTGCTACCAGCTGACGTCCATGGGTCTATCTGAATTTGAGCTTCCCCCCTTTAATGCTCATGATTTTCATCTGACACCATTGCTGTACCATTTTGGCAGTAGGGAATCTCAGAGTATAAGTGTTTTCAGCTTTGTATTTTGGAGACCACTTCCAATAATCAGAACCCAACAGGTTAGAGAACACAAATTCAATGTCCTTTGCTGTAGCCTTGCCTTGGATAACAGAGATAACAGCAGTGCTAGCCATGTCCCTAGCCACCTTAGTATCACGAATCTCATCAATATGGAAAAAACTCTGCCCCTCAACTTGAGCGGCACAGAGCTCAGGACCATCATGCCATGACAGGCAAGGAATGCAGTCATAGGTATTGTGTGAGTTGTCATTACAGTTCTCGCAGAACATCCTATGACACTCGCTTGTAGTATGATTGGTATGTCCGCAAATCTCACATCCTTGCACAGACCCAGATTGGGGAATTACCTCAGCTTTGTTCTTGTTGGTTTCTGGTGGAGCACGATTGCTACTGGACCCACCAGCTTCAACACGAGCACCCCAAGTTTCTTCACGACCGCTCTGATGCTCCTTGTGGGCTTCCCACTTGGAGCACTCGCCGGCACCCTAAGATGCAAGGATCTCACCTCCACCTTCTTGGATTGGTACATTCCCCTGTTGATTTCCATTGGAGCCCACCTTCCTTTGCCAGACACGGCCGTGATTCTGATCGGATCCACGACCTTGTTGACCGCCTTCAGCACCACCCCTTTCAAGGCGGTCACCACCATCATCCTCCTGCTCCGGGCGTCCGCCTTGGGCCCAGCCCCGCTTTGCCCGGCCGCCACCATAGCCGCCCCTTCCACCGCGATTTCTACCACCATGATTCCGCCAGTCATTCCGCCGGCCACCACGTGGGTACATGTCGACGGTGATTGTGGGAGCAACTGTCGATTTGACAACCTCAACAAATGATTTGGTGGAAGGATTTTGCCACAGATGCCCAACGAATCTCCGCAGATTGGAGAAGAAGGGTGGGCTAGGGTTTGAGATGAGATTGGAGGATTCCTCCACTTTTTGGTCGGCTGTTTGGGGTTTTGTTTCGAGGTCACCTACCACCCTGCTCTCACCGATCGGACTTTCCGATGGATGTTTGCCGCGTGTCTCAGAACCCGGTACTGGCCCTAGGATTCCAGGAATAATTCGCACCTTCGGAGGTGAGTGGAACCATCGAGACTGACTGGACTGCCCCACATGCAGGTCATCCACCACCTCCCGACTCTGTTTCACGGAGCTCTGATTCTCATCCATGGCGGGATTCCGCTTGTGCGTTCCCAATTGAATTCAATGGGAGCATGTTTGAGCTTGACAGTTGAATCCGAAACCACCTCAAAGGGGAATTTGGAAGCCAATGACATCTGATTCAGATTTCGTGGAGAAGGATTCATGGGGAACGCATATGGGTGCGATGTCGGATTCCGACCAATCGATGCATGCCCAATAGTCCGGGACTTTCCCGTCGATGAAGAAAAATTGGAAGGATGAATCGCCGGAGAATGGGGATCATACCTTCGATCGTACCTTCGAGAGGAGTTTGCCGCAGAAGACGCCTGTGGCTGCGTGATCACGCTCCCAGCGCCCAACTCCCCCTCAACGCGCATGTCGTTAGCGAGCGAGGGAGTGCCGCCTGCGCCATGAGAGCTCGGAGCTAGGGAGGAAGAACGGGGAGAGACGCCATGATCGCCCACGTGGTCGCTCGCGAGAGCGCCCGCGGACTCACCAACCGCCATCTCTCCAAGTCTTCGAGAAATTTGGTGTGCGCCACGCTCCACCATCTTTATCTTTATGTGTAGAAAACCACCGCTTAGGAAGCTAATTGTTGCAACAGCATTCGGATTATTTGAGGTATACCACCTCGGATAGGACCTAGTGTCTACTTTTTTTCTGTTTAACAAAGAAAGGGAAGATGGCATACTGTAACTGCGGTGAACTCTTGCCCCGGATTGAATCTGTCTAGACGGCAATACAATTTTTGAGGTGAAAGCTACGGCGTAGGTTTTCGAAAATGAAAGTCATGATTGATTTTGGCTTAATTGGGAAGGTCCTTTTCATGACCGCGTCATGATCCAAGTATCTGATGATGACTGATCGATCATGGGTATATTGTTATTTACTTTTTTTTTTTTTAAAAAAAAAGAGCAGTCCATGAGCCTAGACTTGTGGCGGCATGTGCAATCTGCCATTGGCCATTGAAAAATATATGATGGCAACTGGATGTCGAACCTAAGTTTCCCTTCTTAATGAAACACGAGCTGGGTGAAGTACTGAAACACGAGCTGGGTTTCCCTTCGTATAGGAGAGAAAAAAAAAGGAACCTAAGTTCCTGAAACTGAAAGTGAAGTACTTCACCCACATCTGAAAAAGGGTCCATTTTTCCCTTCTTCCTGGAACACGAGCGGCACGCGGGCATCGCGTTCCTGGACCTGGCGACGGAGCAGGTGGACCCGGGCGCGCCGGGGTTCTGGCGCGACTTCTTGGTCGGCATGCTCAAGCCGGTGGCGGCCACAGCCGTGGTGGCCATGGCCGTCGCGCTCAGCTTCTCGCAGCGCCTGGGGCTGGAGGGCGAGATGCTGTACGCCATCGCGCGCGCCTTCCTCAGCTCTCCGTCATCGGCTTCGTCCTGACTCCTGCAGTTCATCTTCACCCAGAAGAACGCGCTCTGGATCCTCCTCGCCTACCTCTTCATGGTACCTCTCTGCTTCCTCTTGCCATTTTTTATGAGCCTGATCGAGTGGATGCAGCTAAAGATGCCATTTTTTTTTAATATAAACTCTCCAATTCAGTTGACCACCGAGCGCACGCTCTCCCCTCTCGTCTCGCAGGTGCAGCAAGCCAAGCAGGTGCCCCGCGGCAAGTACATCGCCTGTGTCTCCATCCTCGTCGGCACCGGCATCACCGTACTCCTGATTGTCCTGCTCAGCATCTTGCCGTTCACCCCGCACTACATTATCCCCCTCGCCAGCATGATGGTCGGCAACGCCATGACCGTCACCGGCGTCACCATGAAGAAGCTCTGGGAGGACGTCAAGATCCAGAGGAACCTGGTCAGTCAGTCTGTCACCTCTTCAGCTCTGACATTCGTTTGCATTGCTGCCCAATTGTTTATGCTCCCTGCTTGTCGAATTCTACTTCGTTCTGTAAGGACACGGCACGAAATTCACAAGCTGTCAGCGAGCGGCAGCTGCTGGTGGCTAGAGCAAGGAGCCAAAGGCCCTGCCGGCCACCCCGGGTTCGAAACCCGGTGACCGCGGTATTTCCGTGCACAGTGCATGGGAATGAGGGGAAAAGGCTCCTTAATTCAAAAAAAAAAAAAAAAGAGAAACAGAGCACACATAGTTTTTTTTGACGGAAAACAGGAGAGGTGTTGACGAGAAGAACTAGGGTTCCACGCCAAGCACACCGGGAGGGCCTTGGACGCCCACGAAGGTTGCGATTAACCTTGAAGCAGCGAGCACCGCAGCGTGGTCGACCACGAATGATCAAGAGATCGCTAGGGCCGATGTAGAGCTCGGTGATGGCAGGAAGAACCTCCGAACGCACCTCCGGGAAGACCCGTCGGGAGGACGCACGCGAGGGGTGCCCTAGGACCAGCAAGGCCGCCTAGGACGTCGACGAAATTCGCGGAGAACACCGCCGAACAGCAGGGTAGAGGGGAAGTTGACCTACAAACGTGACGGTGGTAGATTGGTTTGTCGATTGGATGTAGATGGGATCAAATCGGCCATGAACCTCTTTATTATATAGAGGAGGGAGGTCTTATCCTTTTAGGAAACTGTCCTTGGACGTTTCCAATCACCAGAAACCGACCTAAACACGATTAGGAAACAATTGGTTCGGATCTCATACGGACACAGCCCGCGTCGGGCTGTCCGGACGCTGGAATCGGGCCGACCGGACGATTGCCGGTCGCAGCGTCCCCGGCCGATTCCAGTAAGGACTGAAAACACGCCGAGAACGCCTGATTGACCGGACTCTTCGACCGGACGCATGAGTCTGACCGGACGCACCGGTCGCTAGCGTCCGGTCGATTCCAGTAAGCTCTGAAATCGAGCCACACGCACCAGATGACCGGACGCACGACCGGAAGCACGAAGATTGACCGGACGGTCCGGTCGCTAGCGTCCGGTCACTTCCATAAAGCCTTTTTTGATCTTCCCTCGAATTTTGGCTAAGTCTGGAAATTTGCGGTGCCTTAGCCCTTCATATAATTGGCTAAGTCTGGATTTTTACCATGTCTTAGACCAAGCCATTTTCGGGTGTCAACATATGCCCCCCTGTTTTCAGGTGAGAGGTGCACGAACCTGAAAACAAGACAAAGAAACCAAACAACAGGAATGCCCATCGTATCGGTTGTCCGGTGGCTAAGGGCGATACTATGTATCGGCCATTTTTGTTCTAAGGGCGTTGCATGCATCGGCCATTGTTTGGAGAGCACTAGGCCTCTTGCCAAACACTAGGGAAATATTTTTTCAAATACCTCCCGTTAATTGCCTTTGCTTGGCGTTCTCCACTCATTGACTCAAGCACATAGGAGTTCCCAAATATCACCTTGACCACTTTGAAAGGGCCTTTCCAATTGGGTGACCACTTGCCAAACTGATTGCTTTTCGTTCCTATCGGTAATATAGTTTGCCATACTAAATCACCGATTTGGAATGATTTGCTCTTGACTTTCTTGTTGTAGGCTCTAGCAACACGGGCTTTATCCTTTTCTATTTCCTTTAGAGCTTGTATTCTCTTGTCGGTTACCTCATCGATGTTGTCCATCATCAAATCATGATACATAGTAGGAGATAGATCATTTTGCTTAGCAAATCTATATGCATCCAAATTTACCTCAACGGGTAACACCGATTCTTGACCATACACCAGCTCATAAGGAGTAACTTTAGTTGCACCATGCCTCGATATACGATGAGCCCACAAAGCTTCTGACAAGACCTCATGCCATCTTCTTGGATGTTCATCTATTTTCTTCTTGATAAGCTTGATCAAAGTTTTGTTAGTAGATTCCGCTTGACCATTGGCTTGAGCATAATATGGAGATGAATTGAGCATCTTAATCTTATATGACTCGGCAAAATCCTTTACTTCTTTCGCCATAAATGACATTCCTTGATCCGTAGTTAATGTTTGAGGAATGCCGAATCTATGAATAATGTGCTCGGTGATGAACTCAATTACCTCCTTGTGTGTCATGTTCTTCAATGGGACTGCTTCCGACCATTTAGTGAAGTAGTCGGTAGCAACCAAGACGAACTTATGCCCCTTCGAAGATGGAGGATGAATCTGACCAATGAAATCCAAACCCCTTTGAACTTATGCAGTCTTGGAGGTATCTTCTTCCGCCATAAATATTTGATTATAACCAGCATTACCATCAAGAAAGCTAATAACTTTGTGCCCCGAAGCATCATTAATCAACATGTCGGCAATAGGCATAGGATATTCATCTTTGGGAGTGGCTCTATTTAAATCTCTATTTAAGTCTGGATTTTTACCATGTCTTAGACCAAGCCATTTTCGGGTGTCAACAAGAGGTTTGCACTCCTACTGCAGATTTTAATAATAAGTTGTGAAGTTGAAATTTACAAGATAGAGTTCCCAGGCTCGGCATTCAAGAAACAAAGAAACAAAAGAAGAAAAGGTTGAACACCAGGGGGGAGGAAATGCTAGGCTAGGTTCTGTATCCATTCTTCAATTTGGGGGAAGTACTTCCTTTTTGCCCGCTAAAGCAATGCATTGAATTCTTGCTTGAAAATTGCTTTGCATCCTTGTAAAGTTGCAGCCTGGTTGTTGAAGATAAGATTATTTCTGCTCATCCAAATTGCCCAGCAAAAGAGGACTAGGATCTCCATGAAGAAAGGTTTATTGATCTGGTCCTTCAAGAAATCCAAGTTCTGAAATGGATCAAGATGTGGGTGAGTTTGCAGTTGTAAGGTTCCCCAGGCAGCTGAAGCAAAACTGCAGCTAATGAATAAATGGAAGGCTGATTCCTCCACAATTTCCCCACAAAGGACACAGTTATAGCTTTGTAGTTCCACATTCCTTCTCTTCAGGAGTTCCCTAGTGATAAGCCTATCCTTCAACAAAAGCCAGAAAAAACATTTGTGCTTGTTTTGGCATGAGCTTTTCCAAAGCCACCTATACACTGGGTGGGCTGTCATGTGACCACTAAGCTGCCGATATGCCTTTCTTGCAGAGAAGTAGTTTGTAGCCCAAATGTACCCCCAGGAATCTGCTGTATCCTGTATGTAATACCCGGTTTTAAGGATAAAACCAGATACACACCATATGTGAGCCCAGGAAGTCAAATCTCACATATAGTCACAATTAATGGAAATATCAAAACATAATGCTTAATAAATAACGAACTTAATATAAGAAGATAACCTCAAAGCGCGAACAACGGAAAGACACTCTGATTCTGGGATGAAGCCTCCACTCCACAGGGACAAACTGACTGGTTGATCACAAGCCTGACTCCTTCAACATTCTAGCACTCAGGCAATCTTCCTGGTTTGAGTGGAAAATTGCAAGGATGAGTCCATGTCGAACTCAGCAAGAATAGCAAGGTAATATCTTACCCATAACCCATGATCAATATAACATAAGTAATGTATAGCATAGAATGATATATTATGAACAACTTAACAAGCATAGGTCATCATCTTTAATGCAAAGGTTCCAAGGCCGCTCGTGACCGTGAGCACGGCTGATATACCAGTTTTACTCCGTGCAGAGGTGTACACTTTCACTGTGAGCCGTGAATTGCCCTTTCGCCCGAGGTGATCGGCCTCTTAACCCTCTTCCTAGGACGGTCGGCAGGGTTCACTATGAAGCCTTTCATAGGTTCTTCTAACAAGTTAGGGCCGCTAGGTATCTTCCGTCAGTCTGTGTGATACAACCTGTCTAGGGATCCACAGTCTGCGGCAGTCCCGTGTGATACAACCCCCCACAGGTCCACTATAGGTGGCCACCCCATGGCTACGGGGATCCACGGTCTGTTTTACCCTAACGCCTTTCGGTAACCTCTAACAAGCTAGAAAAGGTCCTGGGTACTGAGCTAAAACTAGATCCATGTAGCCCTTACAGTTGTACAGTAAATCTCGGAGACTCTAATACAGACAAGTCCACATGTTGCTAATAGTCATATTTAACGTTCATTGCATAAACATCATTCAAGTCATATGATCATGGTTTAAAGCTAGCATATCCCAAAACTATACTTGCCTTAGACTCAGATTCCTTCTTCTTGTTCAAGCCTTCAAAGAACTCCTAAGGATCTTGATCTTTGAATAATTCCGGATCTTCCACGAACTGCTCACCATCTACTTGATCACCAGCTCCTTCTAGGTCACCAACGTACAACTCACCGACTGGACATCGTCACAAAGTGCCACATAGACATTCAAACAACCATACACAAAGCAAACAATATAACTAGATTAGAACAGTACACCAACAGTAGGAAAACAAGATAAAAGGAGGCCGTCCCCATAGGCTGCATCGTGCTGCAGCCCCGCCCCGGCGTGAAGGAGAAGTACCCCACCTTCGTCTCTCGCTCGTCGAACACCGGGTGGAGAGACGAATGGTTTTACTTGAAGAACGACGAGGAGCCCCCTTCCGCAGTTCACCGGTGGGGTCTTCCTCAATTCTGACAAGCTGTGGAGGGAGCTTCCCCACCCCAACCTGCTGCACCAGGTCAAGGACGTCGCCCGAAAGGTGGAGCTCCTCAAGCGCGCCAACCTCACGGAGCCCCTCCTCTACACCTAGGCCCCGGGGCACGGCGTCGTCCCCTTGAGGCGGAGGGTTCTCCGCATCTGGGAGATGATTGAGGAGAAGAAGCCCTTCGAGGGCACGGTGACCGCCGCACCGCTTCCGGCCGACGAAGTGGAGTTCATCGTTCGCAGGGGGACCGGGAAGCCCTTCAAAATCCCGGCCGATCCCAACGACATACCGATGGCGTTGCGACGTGGGGACACGGAGGTCGGTGAGTCCTTTTCTTCGTTCATCCGATGATTGGGTCGATCTCGTCGAGCATGGAGAGTCAATCTCTTGTGATTTCGTAGATCGGATCGGTGTATCTTGAGCCCCACCTCCCGCCGCGAGACCCGCCGCTTCCCAAGGCGTTCCGCCGAACGCAGCCCGTCTTCTTTGCCGCTGCCGACGCCGAAGTCGTCGGAGGAGAGCGAGCCGCGGGAGGTCGACGCCACGCGCCGCCGGAGACTCAAGAGCTCGCGGGTCCGGGCGTCGAGGGAGGAGCGAAGCGACGGCCGCCGTCTGGGTGGCCGGGGGCGACCTCGACGGTCCACACGCGCCGCGCAGTCGGCTCTCTCCTTCGAACCGCGCCCAAAGGAGGAGGGCGCTGCCGGGCTCCGCACAGGAGGACAAAAAGGACAAGAAGAGGCGTATAGCCATCGGGTAAGTGTTTGGGCTCGCCGTTCCTGCTTTGTCGTGTTCGCCGCCGCCGAGCTTTTTCCTTTTGCTCGGCGCTAACCTTGGCCTTTTCCTCGTTATCTCGCGGGCGAAAGTTAAGCCCTTGAGAGCTCCTAATCCCTCCAAACGGCTCCGGGTGACTACGACGTCGAGCTCGGTGGTCGACCCTCCCCATCGTGCAGGCCCCTTTGAGTGGTCGCTCCTCGGGCCCTCGGGAGGGACGGAGCCGAGCCAGGGTCCGCGGGGAGCGCCGCGGCGCCGTCGTCGAGCTCCGTTTCGGTGACTCGGGCGATGACGTCGTTGATCCGCCCGCCGCGGCTCGAGACTGGCGCGAGGATCGCTCCCATCGCGCAGGGGCGGTGGAGCTCGAGGTGATCAACCTCGGCTCCCGGCGGTGGAGGAGCGAAGATGCCCGCCGGACCGGGACGCCCGTCGGCTCACCGGGAGAGGCGGGGTCGACGCGCGTCGAAGCGGCGCGGATCGCCCCGCCGATGGCGAGTCCTCGCCCCGGCCGCGAGGCGTGAAGAGGCGCCCGAAGGTACGGGCACGCGGGGACGCGGCGGTTGATGAACCCGCCGCGGAGATCGCGAGGGGCGAAGAGGCGCCCGAGATGCGGCGTTAGCGACGCGATCGCGGATGAGCTCGGCGTGGAGACCGCGAGGCGGGAGGGAGCTCGAAGAAACGAGCGCACACGGCGTGGTCGTCGATGAGCCCGTCGGGAGACTCGGGCGCTAACGGAGGGTCCCCTAGGGTGCGCCCGCCGACCCCGCCGCCCATGGTGGGCATCACGAGCCCGCCACCATCGGAGCACGGGGACGAGGTCGCCGCCGGGCGCGTGGGTGACCCTTCGAACGCGCCCGGCCCGGATCCGCGCCGCACATCGTCGGGGGGGGACGCCCGGAGACCTCGTTGGAGGCCGGGCTGCGAGCCGGCCGCGCGTCTTTCGTTGTTGTGGTCGGCGGGGATGGCGTCGCCCTCGCTCGCCTGCCGCAGAGGTGCCACCGCTTCCCACGGAGAGGGGGCGGCGTGTCTCCACCCACATCATCGGGGTAAGGATTCCGCTCACGTTCGCCCTTTGTCCGATTTTGAGCTCTTGACGTTGACTCGTTTTCCATAGGATTTGCGGGATGCGGTGGTCGGATTCAACCATGTGGTGGAGGCCGGGACCAAGATCGAGGGCCTTCTGGGGAGGCTAGGCGTGGCCTGGTCCCGCACGAGCAGGGGGCTCGGCCAAGTGTCCGCCGCGCACCGTGAGCTCCGCAGTGGTGTTGACGACGTCGCGGAGCATATCCGTGAAGTCCGCGAGCACGCCACCGCCAAGGCCCGAGAGGAGGCCGCCAACGGTCCGCCGGGGCGGAGGCGGCGGTGGTGAAGCGCGAGGAGGAGCTCGTTGCGCTGGTCGCGTCGCAGCCGCGAGCTCATGCGAAGGAGCTCGACGACCTCCGTCGGGCTTTGGAGGACAAGGAACTCGGCGTTCGGCGCTCGAACGCGGGCCCCGACGCCGGAGAGGGAACGTGATGCCAAGGGGAAGGCGCTCAGGATCGTGAGGCCATTTGGAAGGTGAGTAATCCCTCTTCGAGCTCGCTGTCTTTTCTTCTTTGTCTTTGAGCTCCTAGGCTGATAGGTGGGTACCCTAGTTTACGACCACGAAGCTGCCGATGGGTCGATTTTGTTTGGCGCTTCGGAGGCCGAGAGGATCCGGCTCGATGCCGAGAATCTCTCTCTGTGGGAGGAGCGGGAAGAGCTTTATCAGGCGTTGGCATGTAAGGCGCTTCTCTTCTTCCTGCTTTGGGTCTCATGATTTTGATTTGTTTGTTTCTCTGCAGCTGAGAAGAAGAAGTTGGCGGGATTGGCTCGGGAGCTTGAGGGGAAGGACCAGTCCCTGGCCGCCGCGGAGTCCTCGCTGACGCATACCCAGCTCGCGCTGGAGCAGAAGGAGAAGGACCTTCAGCAGCGGACGCGTGACCTCGTGGCCGTGCAGAACGGTCTTCAGAAGGCGGCCGAGGAACTCCAGTCCAGGGAAGCCGAGGCCTCGGGTCTCTTGGAGCGGGCGACGAAGGCCGAGACCGCGGCGCAGAAGGCGGAGCGCGAGCACACCAACCTCGTGCTCGACGTCGAGGGCGTCTGCGAGGCCCTCGGAGTTGAGGAGGTGGAAGGATCGGCGCACCGAGTGCTTCGCGCCCCGGCCGTGGTGAGGGACAATGCCCGCCGTGCCGTCCATAAGGCGCTGGCCGTGGTCCTTGCCCACTACCCCGAGCTCCGGGCCTCGACCAAGATAATGGGCAAGGGCTGGCCCGAGCCGGCTGAGGGCGTCGAGCTGGACGACCTCGTCGCCGCCGCGGAGGCGGACTCGATGAAGCTGGCGAGGAAGCTTTTCCGGCTTGCCGTCGAAGAGCTCGAAGTGTTCGAGCCTACCGCCGGCGAGGAGGAGGTGGAGACGGATTCGTCTGACGACGAGGAGTGAGCTGCAAAGTTGGGTAGCTCGAGGCGTCGCCTCTTTTGTTATAGACAAAGTCCCCGAGCTCGGGGCAAAGTGTAAAGAAGTAACCAGTTATCTAAGTTACGAATGACTCATTTTATCTTTCCTGTGATTGTGCTTCCGGTTAGCTCGTAGTTTTCTGAGTTTGTATCGATCGAGGCAACGGACCCTTCTCTCGTTGGCCACGGGGGCGCTAGAGTTCGTTGGGCAAGCGTGTTGGATCTCGCTTAGAGATATCACTCTGAACCCTTTGGCTTTGTCGGATCTGACGCTTACTGGAAAGGTAAGTGACGAGTGCGAGGTTGAGCTGATCGAGCCCTTCCCTGAGTGTTCGTGCTTTTTGAAAAAAGAGTTCGTAAAAAAGGCGGGGTGTGCGCCCCGTCCCCTGTAGCCCCCGAGCAAGGGCGGGCCTTGCTGGAGGTAAAGGGTAGCCATTGCTTAACAGCCGTGAAAAAGAGATCGAATGCTTGCACAACTTTCGCATCGAGGTGTGTCATTACTATTCGAGTTCGTACAAAAGTGATATTACAAAGTACATCTAAGGGTAGAAGCGACGTAGCTGTTCGATGTTCCAGGATTGGCGAGCTCGCGGCCGCGGGAGTCCTGGATCTTGTATGAGCCTGGGCGCAAAACTCGGGCGATGGTGAACGGTCCTTCCCAGGGAGCCGAGAGCTTGTGCTTCTCCTTCATGCTCTGTACTCGTCGCAGGACTTGGTCGCCGATTTTGAAGGCCCGCCCTCGGACGTGGCGGTCGTGGTAGCGGCGCATCGATTGCTGGTACTTGGCCGAATGCGCAACGGCGACCTCGCGGGCCTCTTCGAGTTGGTCCGCGGCGTCTTCGAGCGAGGTCTGGTTGCCGGCGTCGTTGTACGCTTGAACACGCGGCGCGCCGTAGTCGAGATTGGTGGGGAGCACGGCTTCAGAGCCGAAGACGAGGAAAAAAGGAGTGCGCCCCGTTGCCCTGCTCGGAGTGGTCCGGAGGCTCCATATGACCGCGGAGAGCTCGGCGAGCCATCTTCCTCCGAACTTCTCCAGCCTCTTGAAGATCCTTGGCTTCAATCCCTGCAAAATCAAGCCGTTGGCGCGTTCGACCTGCCCGTTCGTCCTCGGGTGGCTGACGGAGGCCCGATCTCACGGACGTTGTAGTCGCCGCACGGTCGAGGAAAATCTGCCCGGTGAAGTTGGTGCCGTTGTCGGTGATGATCGAGTTCGGCACGCCGGCGGTGGATGATGCCGTCGAAGAACTTGACCGTCTCCCGCGATCTCGTGCGTGAGATGGGCATTACCTCGATCCACTTGGTGAACTTGTCGATGGCGACGAGGAGGTGAGTGAAGCCCCGGGCGACCTTGTGAAGGGACCGACCATGTCGAGGCCCCGCACCCGAAGGGCCAAGTGATGGGGATCGTTTGGAGGGGGCTGCACGGGAGGTGCGTTTGCTTGGCGAAGAATCGGCATCCCGCGCCGCGGCGTGCGATATGATTGGCGTTGGCGACGGCGGTTGGCCAGTAGAAGCCTTGGCGGAACGCCTTGCCCACCAGAGCTCGTGGAGCCGCGTGATGCCCACATTCGCCGCCATGGATCTCTCTGATGAGCTCGTGCCCCTCCTCAAAGGTGATGCAGCGTTGGAGCACCCCGCACGCGCCCCTCCTGTAGAGCTCGCGCTTGATGAAGACGTATGACTTGGCTCGACGAGCGATGCGCCTAGCTTCTTCCTTCTCCACGGGGAGTTTGCCATCCTGTAGCCATGCCAGGATGGGGAGCCGCCAATCGAGTCTCGGGGCTTCTGGCTCCGAGGTGGCGAGGACCTTGGATCCGACGAGGTTGACCTCTGCGTCGACCTCCATCGGCGAGCTCGAGCTCGAGAGGTCTTCGGCCTTGGTGGGCGCAGGGACAAACAGAGTCCCCGACGGGTCTCGTGCGTGGGTTCGAACCTTCTCCCTCTAGCCGGATAGAGGGTATGAACTGGTCGTGCGCGAAAACACCGGGCGGGACATGGAGTCGATCAGAAGCGAGCTTGGCGAGGACGTCGGCGTCGCCGTTGTACTGGCGACGGATGTGCTTGAACTCTAGCCCGTCGAAGCGTTCTTCGAGCTCGCGCACTTTTGCGGAGTACGCAACCATCCTTGGGCTGATGCAGTCAGCTTCCTTCGTGGCTTGGTCGGCCACGAGCTTGGAATCCCCTCTGATCTCGAGGCGCTTGAGGCCGAGCTCGACGGCGATGCGCATGCCGTTCACCAAAGCTTCGTACTCAGCGACGTTGTTGGAGGCGGTGAAGTGAAGGCGGATCGAGTACCTCATGCGCACGTTGCGTGGTGATACGAAGACCAGACCCGCCCCGGCGCCGTACTTCTTCACTAAGCCGTCGAAGTAGAGCATCCAGTACTCGACGTCGTCAGGTCTTGGCGGCAGCTGGGTCTCCATCCACTCGGCCATGAAGTCGGGGAGGACCTGGGACTTGATGGCGTCCCTTGGGGCATATGAAATGTCTGATCCCATGAGCTCGATTCCCCACTTGGCGATGCGTCCCGTGGCCTCGGGGCTGCGGATGATCTCGCCGAGCGGGAATTTGGAGACGACGGTGATCGGGTGAGCGTCGAAGTAGTGTCGTAGCTTGCGGCGCGTGATCAGGAGCGCGTAGGCGAGCTTCTGGAGCTGAGGGTATCGCGTCTTCGTGTCGGAGAGGACTTCGCTGACAAAGTAGACAGGTCGTTGCACCCGGAGTGTGTGTCCTTCTTCCTCTCTTTCGACTACGTGGACCGTGCTCACCACCTGCGAAGTGGCCGCGATGTACAACAGCATTGGTTCGTCCGGCTTGGGCGGGGTGAGTATGGGGGGTTCATCAAGAGCTCTTTCAGAGAGTCGAGTGCGGACTGGGCCTCGCTGGTCCAGGCGAAGCGCTCTGACTTCTTCAGGAGCTTGTATAGCGGGAGGCTTCGTTCGCCTAGCCGAGCGATGAATCTGCTAAGGGCGGCCAAGCACCCCGTAAGCCGCTGTACGCTCTTGACGTTCTTGATGGGGCCCATGTTGCGGATGGCCTCGATTTTCTCGGGGTTGGCTTCGATGCCGCGCTCGGACACGATGAAGCCCAGGAGCTTTCCCCGGGGGACTCCGAACATGCATTTTTCGGGATTGAGCTTTACCCCGAACTCACGAAGCTTGCTGAAGACTTCTTTGAGGTCGGGGATGAGCTCTCCCGTGCGCTTCGTCTTGACTACGATGTCATCGACGTATGCCTCCACGCGCTTCCCGAGAAGCTCTTTGAAGACTTTCTGCATGCACCTCTGAAAAGTGGCGCCGGCGTTCTTTAGCCCGAAAGGTATGGTCATGTAGCAGAACGCGCCGAAGGGAGTGATGAAGGAGGTGGCGAGCTGATCGAGCTCGTTCATCGCGATTTGATGATAGCCGGAGTATGCGTCGAGAAAACAGAGCGTCTCGCACCCGGAGGTGGAGTCAACGATTTGGTCGATGTGCGGCAAAGGAAACGGATCCTTTGGGCATGCCTTGTTGAGACTCGTATAATCAACACACATTCTCCATTTCCCATTCTTCTTCTTAACTAGTACAGGGTTGGCTATCCACTCGGGATGATACACCTCCTTAACAAAGCCCGCCGCTAAGAGCTTATCTATTTCCTCGGCGATTGCCGCCCACCGTTCGTCGAAACGTTGGAGCCGCCGCTTCACCGGCCGAGAGCCGGGCTTGATGTTTAAGGAGTGCTCGGCGACTTCCCTCGGTATGCCGGGCATGTCCGAGGGTCTCCACGCGAATACGTCGAGGTTCGCGCGGAGGAAGTCGATGAGCTCGCTTTCCTATTTAGGAGAGAGCTCAGCACCGATGCGAACGGTGCGCCCCTCCTCGTCGACCTTCACCGCCTTAGCGTCCTCGTCCGGCTCGAAGGATCCCGCCACCTTCTCGAGCTCGACGGAGGAGCTCGCCACCTTACTGGACATGCTCGCGGCCTTCTTCAGCTCGGCGGAGTCCTCTGCGCGCACCCACGCTAGCATCTCGGGGACGAGCTTCTCCGACTCGATGAGGGCATCGGCGTATCGCACGGCCTCCTTGTCGCAGCTTGAAGGCGCGCTCGAAGGGTGGAGTTGACGGTGATCACGCCCTTCGGTCCGGGGATCTTGAGCTTGAGGTACGTGTAGTTGGGGACGGCCATGAACTTCGCGTAGCACGGCCGCCCCAGCAAGGCATGGTAAGCGCTCTTGTACGGGAGCACCTCGAAGGTGAGCACTTCCTTGTAGAAGTTGCTCGGGTCGCCGAAAGTGACGGGGAGGTCGATTCGTCCGGCGAAATGCCCGCTTCCCCGGCACTACCCCGTGGATGGGGTCCGTGGATGGTCGGAGTCGAGCTCGCGTGATGCCGAGAGCCTCCATGGTGTCAACGTAGAGGAGGTTGAGGCCGCTTCCACCATCCATCAGCACCTTGCCGAGGCGCTTGGTGCCGACTATGGGATCGACGACGAGAGGGAACCTTCCCGGATGTGGGACGTGTACGGGATGGTCCTTCTTGTCGAAGGTGATCGGGGCCTCGGACCACGTGAGGTAGGAGGGCGCTGCGGGCTCGGTGAAGAGGACTTCGCGCTGTAGGAGCTTCTGGCGGCGCTTGGACTCGTACGCTGGTGGGCCGCCGAAGACGACGTTGACGGCGCCGTCCTCGAAGAAGACGTCCTGGTCACCCGCCTGGCCGTCAAACTCGCCCCCGTGGTGTTCGTCGCCCGCGCCTTCTCCTTCCCCTGTGCCTGCTACGAACTTCCGCAGGAGCCTGCAGTCCCTGAACTTGTGCTTGACCGGGCCCTCGTGGTTGGGGCAGGGCAGGTCGAGCTTCTTCTCGAAGAAGTCCTTGGGGGCACCGGGCTTCGCGGCCTTGGCGCCCGGCTTCTTCTTTTCGGCGACTGCGACGAAGTCATCCTCGCCGCGCCGGCGCTTGTTCTTGTTCTTCTTCTTGGGCCGCGAGCTCGAGCCTTCGCCGGCCTCATCGGCGGCCTTCTCCTTGCCCTTGCCCGTGGTGCCGTGGAGGACTGCGGAGATAGCCTCCTCGCCCCCAGCGTGGTTCGTGGCGAGGTCGAGGAGGTCCTTCACCATCTTGGGCTTGCGAGTGCCGAGCTCACGGATGAGCGTCTCGCAGGTCGTGCCGAAGGTGAAGGCGGTGATGATCTCCGCATCGGTGGCGTCGGTGAGCTCGTTGCAGAGCTTGGAGAAGCGCCGGATGTAATCGCGCAGGCTCTCGTTCCTCCGCTGCTTGCAGCTGCGGAGGTCCCACGTGTTGCTCGGGCGCGAGTAGGTCCCCTGAAAGTTACCAACGAAGACATCGCGGAGGTCGCGCCAGCTGTCGATCATACCTGCGGGCAGGTGCTCGAGCCAGGAGCGAGCCGTGTCGGCGAGGTATAGGGGGAGGTTGCGGATGATGAAGAGCTCGTCGTCGGCTCCCCCCGCCTGACACGCGAGGCGGTAGTCTTCGAGCCAGACGCTGGGGTCCGTCTCCCCGTTGTACTTCTGGACGGAGGTCGGGGCTCGGCGCGCGAGGGAACGGCGGCGTCGTGAACCCGGCGCCGAACACCCGGGCCTCCTCCGTCCGGGGTGGAGCCCGCCCTCGCGCCCCGCCTCGAGCTCAAGCAAGCACCACGTGGTGAGGGAGCGCGCTCGCCGCCTCCCGACCTCGGGGGTCGGACTGCGGCTACGGTCCTCCCGACCGTCGAGCGGCCGCCCCTCCTCTTCTTTGTAGGACTGGCTGGGCGGTCGTCGTCTCGCTCGTCGTCGCGGCGATCGCGGGGCCCGATGTCTGGACGCTTCCTTCGCGCTTCAGCGCGTCGTCGTGCGCCGAGGGTGTCCCGGGCGTCGCGGTTCTCTCCCACCCGTCGACGTGCGTGGACACGTGGAGACTCTCCTCGGTTCGCCCGGTTAGAGGAGGCCTCATGCTCTTCCCGGAGGCGTCTGTGCGACTCCGAGCTCTCCACCTGCTGCTCCGCGGCTCTCTCGATGAGGGAGCGTAACCGCTGGTGGAGCCTTCGAGCTTCTGGTGCCTCGGGTTCGGGGAGCTCGTGGAGGAGCTCAGTGGCCGCTGCGAGGTTTCGTCGCCCGTCCGAAGACCGGCGGGAGGTCATCGGCCTCGTCGATGCGGCGTCGTGCCTCCCGTCCTCGAGCTCGCACTCGTCGGCGACCTCCCACCTCCTCGAGGAGGGCGTCGCGTTCCTGCGCGATCTCGCTCGGCCTCTTCGAGCTCGTCGAGGCGCTCGTGCACCCGCTTGGGAGGGGCGCCGTTGAGCGAGCCGTCGAGCCTCGACCCCGAGTGTGCCGGGGTGTGCTGGGAGGACTCGTCCTCGCTGTGGTAGCTGCGCACCGCGCCGTCCGGCGTCTGGCACATGTAGCACTCACGTGTGGGGTCGACCCCTGCGAGGCTCAAGCTGCCCAACGCGGTCTCGAGACCGGTCGCTCCAAGCTTGGTGCCGTGCCTCCCGGGCAAGAAGAGCTGTCCCTGCGGGTACATCTCGTCGTAGGCCGCGAGGAACTCGTCGGGGGAGAGCGGCTCCTGCCCGGCGTACTGCAGGACGACGTTGGCGGTGGAGAAGGTGACGTCGCGGAAGAGCTCCTGAGTCGGCTCAGGGTTGAGGATGTGCGGGAGCAGGTCCGCAATGGCGACGAAGAAGTGGTCGGCCGCCGCTCGTATGGGGCTTAGCGGACCGGAAGTCGGATCCCGGCCGGAGCGCACCAGCACGGCGTCGGCAGCGTCGCGGACGAGGCGGGGCGTCATCTCGTCCTGCACCATCCGAGGGAAGGTGGCTCCGACGAGGGAGCCCTCGGAGCTGGTGCCGGCGAAGTCCAGGGTCCCGAAGCGCATCGGTGCGCCGGACGCCGGAACGGTGGTGAAGGGAGCCATCGAAGTGGTGAACGTCACACTAGCGCTGCCCCTACCTGGCGCGCCAACTGTCGTGGTCGTATACCACGGTCACAGTAACCGACTGGCTAGTGTGTGCAACGATGGCCTAGCTCAAGAACAATGACACGGTGGTTTATACTGGTTCGGGGCTACCGAGCACCCTAGTCCAGTGTGTGGCACTATCAGAGCTCAAAGTGCTCGTATCGGGGCGAATACAAGCTGGCGAGAGAGGGAGATGAGCCCCCCAAGTCTCTGTGTGATGAGTGGAATCGAGCGATGTGTGTGTGCTTTCTGTGTGCGAGAGAGCTTGCCCTCTCCTGGTGGCCGAGCCCTCCCTTTTATAGTCGCAAGGGGAGCTCACAGGGGTCACCGAGCGGAGGGCCTTAGAGGTAGAAGGAATACAAGTTTGGGGGGTGAAGAGGAAGAGTTCCCCTGTAATGTCGGGCACGCCGGGATGTTCGGCGTGCGCGCGCGGCCGCCGCCCTACTTCCGGGCACGCTCGCCGGTCGCCGTAGAGTAGAATAGGGGCGGCTCCGTATCTACATACGGGTGACGAGCTCGGAGCTCGTCGGTCGGTGTAGAAGGGGACAACGAGCTCGTCCCGCCGCCGTCGTACTTCTTGCGTCGTACCGCCCGTCAGGCACGCGCCGGTGCCTGCGGGCGAGATCATGGAGGCGCCGCCGCGCCTTAAATGCTCGTACTTGGGGTCGCAGGAAAATGTGTGGCCAGGAGAGCTCGACGTAGAGCTCGACTTCGTCCGTCGAGGTCATTCTTGTCGCGTAGTGGTTGTCTCTTGTGCTTGTCGTCACTCGGCGTGGTCTGACAGCCCCCACGCCGCGCGTGCCATCGACGATCTCTCACGGCGGACGAAATCTGGTTGTAGACTGCGGCGCCGATCGCGTAGCTATGATGCTGGATCCTAATCATCGAGCCCCGGATTCTCCCGATCGTCTTTGGATTTGGTGCTCGGGAGCTCGTTCGAGACGGAAAGGAGCTCGTCGTCCGGGCGGAGCTCGTTGCATCCCCACGTCCCCCGGGGAGCTCGTTCGAGGCGGAACTTTTCCTCGGGACGAGCTCGAGCTCGTCCCTGGATCTTAGCGTCCCGCGAGTTCGCGCTCGAGGCGGGAACGTCCCCGTCGGGTCTCGGCTTTTATCGTGGGTGTCGTCCTATAGCTAACAGGCACTCCCTTCTTTTAGCGCTTTGTTAGGGTCGGGTTTGGATGATTGACTTAGTCCGGAATATCTGTGTCCCACACAAGACTAATGGTCTAAGATGAAAATGTTTGACTTGTAGCAAAGCTAAATCGACATGTAAAAGAGAAGGGAGATATAGTATTACTATTAATTATGAAGCTTCCAACATATGTGTTATCCTTGTCAGTTAGGCTATTTATGAATTTTTTAAAGAAAAAGTTGAACTCCAACATATGTGTTATATGGTTTTCTAAAATAGTAAACATGCTAACCCTAAAATTTCGGTGATCATATATACCCAATCATAGCCATTTATTTATAGTTTTGGACTAAGTCTATGTGAACTTTTTTTAAGAAGTTTTCTATTTTATAAAATGGCTAAACAATGATGTTTGGATATTAAGTTTAGCCAAGGTGTTGGAGTTCCTCTAAACAAGTAAGCACTGTGTAAATAGCTAAACGGCACATGCTTATATGCACACGTGTAAGAAATATGAACAAGCATGGCAATATTTAGCCCATAATATAATCACTACTACCACAAAAGAAGTTCACAGAGGCTGTAAATGATGAACTATACAGAGGATGACGTGTTGGGTTGGAGAAATTTGTCGATCAAAGATTAACAGACAGATTCCTTTGCCACCTCTGCAACTGTTTTTTGAAATAAAAAGACTAGCCAGCCCATAGACAAAGGCCCAATGAGCCCATCGAACTTGCACTAACCAATTTACATGGCCCTCTGCCACCGGCTTTGAGCACACTGCTGCGAACGGTTTTGGACAAATTGGCGAAAACCATGCAATCCCTGGAATAAGTCAAGTGCAATCCACAGGCGAACGCGGCAAACGTAGACAAAAGTGCGCAAAGAACTCAAGTTGAAATGGACTGTATATATAGAATATGATACAGGGAGGACGACGACGAGGAGGAAGAGGACGCCGACCAGCATCAAGACCTGCACTGGTCACCGGTAAACGGAAGACGTGTATGTACACTACAGCACCTCATGAGTGTGTGTGTGTGTGAACAAACCACAGTTCATATTATTCTATGCATCCTTAAGAAGCAACCTCAGCTTAATGGGACATATATACCTTATTATTTCGTGGCATCTTGCGCGGGTGACCCGCCATTACTTGGAACATGTAGCTAGAGAAAGCTTTAAACAAGAAATTAGATATAAACAGGCCTTCGTGGTTCCACAACATCTTCCAGGCGCCCCTGCCCCGCCCTCCCCCGAGACCCCCAAGATTTGGGCGACTTGAAGGGGCTCATAGGGGTCCACGTGCGCCACCGAAGACCGCGCGCCCTCCCTGCCATCTCCGGCCGCCGTGGTTCGCCCCCCGCCTCCCGAGCGCCCCCCCAGCGGGCGACTTGGGGGCGCCCAACAAAGGAGCCCGCCGCGCGCCTGCCCCCTACTCCGACCCCTCAGCTCCCCTCCTCCACCCTATGAGCCCGCATCGAAGTCGGCCATGGCGCCCGCCGGTGGCTGGCGGCAGCCTCGCCCGCCTCGGTGGCCACCGGATCCGGCCCCCCCGCGGCGCGGATCTAGCCTCCGGGCGCCCGGTCCCCCCTCGCGCTAGGTTTCGGGAGGCCGGCTGGTGGTTTCGTCCTGGCCATCCACCCCCCTTCCCGGCATTCATACCTCCGGGGCGGCCAGCTCGTGCTCGATTTGGCGTCCCACCCCCCCCCCCCTTCCGCTCCTTGGCAGCGGCCTTGGCGTGCTTTGCCGGCCTCGGGGCTGGGCCGTGGCTGCGTGGATCTGCCCCCCGTGCCGCGGATCCGCGCCGGCCGGCCTCACTCCCCGCGGCGGCGCCGAGGTGGGCGGCCATGGCAGTCGGATCGGACCCTCGGGCCTCGATCCGCGCCCGTCGGCTTTCCTCTTCGGCACCTCTAGCGCGGCGGCGGTGACTTGTGCTCGCTCGTTCTTGCGGCGGCGGCGGCGAGGTCCTTCCTCGTGGAAGGGCTGGGGCGGGATGGCGGTGTTCTCGCGCCCGGGCGGCGCTCGTTGGGTGGCGTGGCAGCCGCTCCTCGCCATCTCGCACCACGGTGGTGTGGGCGGTCGCGCTGGCCGTACGTCTTCGACGCCGTGGTGGCGTGGTTGGCGTTGACTCGCTCGTCCATTGGTGACCTCGGTTCATGGAGCTCCGGGCGAAAGCTCAGCCCGACGTTGTCGGGCGGACGATGGCGACGCCTCTTGGCGTCGCACCCTTCTTGAAGGCGTCGTCTTCGAGTATCATGCCCTTGTCACCGGCGTTTCGGCCTGCCGCTCCTCCTCCATGGTGGCCTCGGTCGTCTTCTTCGCTTGCTGCACCTACCCGTGCTTCATGTCTCTCCTCACTTGGGTCTGTCTAGCTTTGGATGTCGTAGTCGTCGTGGTTGTTTCCGGCAGATGCTTTGCTGCCGAGGCTTTGTCGTGGTTGCGGTTGTGGTCGTTTCCGGCGGATGCTTTGCCGCCGAGGTGTTCTTCGTTGCTGGGGCGGATGCTTTGCCGCCGTATTTCCTCAGGTAAGTTCACGAGCCTGCGTTCCGGTCTGCGCATGCAACCGAGGTCGCGGTCGTCTCCGGCGGATGCTTTGCCACCGAGGTGGTTCCGGTGGACGCTTTGCCACCGAGGTCGTCGTCTTCTTGGCAGATGCTTTGCTGCCGAGTTTGGTTTGGACGGATGCTTTGCCGTCTATGTTGCTATATGTGGCTCCGTTCGTTGCTAACTACTCAAGTGTCGAGGTATCTTTTGTAATAGGTTCAGCAGTTGGGCTTGTTAGGTGGAGGGTCCGCCCTACCCTCCCTCCCGTTTCATGTTGTTTGTTTGTTTTCGTGGGACTGGGACTCATCAGTAATCTATGGATTCCGTATTGGTGAGTCCTTTGAAAAGGTTTTCCAAATTAAATGGTGAATAATTTTTTAAGTTTGAAAGTGAAAATCATATAAATAGATTTGCTTGAAAATTGCACAAAAAAAATATACATATATAAATTTTCAATAAATATTTTTATAGAAAAGAAGTCAAAGTAGTGTTTTGGAGACCGTGTCGTTGTCCTCGAAAAAAAAAAGCAGAGGCCTTCGTTGAATTTATTTTAGAAATATAGCAGGTATCATCACCTAGGATCTTAGACATTGATCCAGCAATTCATTTACGATAGTAACAGGTAGTCGGCGGGCACTGTTAACCAAAATTGATCGGTTGAGTTTCTTGATTTCTTCTTTTTTGAAATTTTGGTTACCTAGAAGTCAAGAAATGATCGATTGCATCAAAATGTCAGAACTGAGACAGTTTGGTTTGGGTTTGTTCAGTTTGGTTTTGGTTATGATCGACGGTGAACTAATTAATTGAACCAACATATTATACAAGAAACTCATTTCAAAAAATATATTATACAAGAAAGACATAGGAAGGAAACAAAAAAAAAAACTTGAATTCTGGTTAATTGGAGACAATAATGTACTTTTTCTTTGTATCCTGAACCCCGTTGTTTTTCTCTTGTTTGCTTGCTTTGATTCAATAAAATTTCTTTGCCCCAACAGTTCAGTAAAAAAATCATTTATTTGAACTCAGAACCAAATTTGTGACTATTTTTTTCGATTTCAGTTAATTTGGTTTCTGTTATGGTTATTTCGGTTTTTGGTGATCATGAACTTGCCTTGCCCATTATGCATGCTTCTTGCTTCATTATTCTTGAACCTGCTCTAGTGGTGCGTGCCCAAATGGTCATAACCGTAACCAAGATAATGTCTACAACGCCAGCATTTCTAGCCCACGTAGTGGCGGAGCCAAGGTGGGCTGGTAGGGGCCATACCCCCCCCCCACCCCCCCCCCCAACACGTGGCACCAAAAAATTCTAAGTATGTCTTTATAATTTTTGTTTACATTTAAGAGAGTGAATATAAAAATTGTTATCATATATACGTATTAATATCCTATATATTATAAAATTCTACTAAGCACAACTATATTAAATTAAAATAACTTATGAACATATCTAAAAGACATTAGATAATAAAATTTCCCTATAAACACATATGAAAGACTAGCACACCAAACCTTGATGAGATTTATGAAATCATCGTAGATCTTTGTTGTTAACGGGCATGCTGCCTAACACTGAAAAAAATAGCATCTTAAATCTTAGAATATATGCATATAAAATAAAATGCGGGTGCTCATGTCAAGTCGATGAATTAGCCTAAAAGGATACCATAGAAACTTGACCAGTTGAGTTGTGTTCATTTTTAGAAGTTAGGCTTTTGTAGTTGGCCCCTCTTATATATAAATTTCTCGCTCTGCCACTAGGCCCACGCCATCATAATGTGATAGTTCCGAGAAAACTAGACTATCACATTATCATTATTATGTTGATATCAAAGTTCATACATCTTAGAATTAAAAGTTTACAAGATATTACAACACTTTGTAGGATAGTATCCGTATCCATGTCCATACGACTGCTGTGGAGGTGGAGGGGAGGGGGAGGGGATGGGGATGGAGAGGGGTGCAGTATCCATATCCACACGCCGGCGGCTGCGTAGGAGTTGGGTATGGGTACGCTGCTGCTTCTGGACGTGGACGATATTCGTATCCGTATCCTCCACCCGCATGGCCGGGCTGTTGCTGCTGCTGATGAGGGTAAGGGTACCCAGTGCCGTACATCGGCTGCTGCGGAGGACTAGCAATAACATTGACTATCAGTTGCCCAATGTTTGTATCCTTCTCCATCTGCATGTTTGTATCCTTCTCCATCTCCATCACCTGCCCAAAATTATACAAATATTGACGCTAGCTAATAATGTGAATTTAGTTAAACTATCAACAAGCATGCAATGCAAGTTCCAACAAAGAGGTCTCCATGTTCACACTCAAAGACGAGAACTTTGACACTGGCAATAAATCCGCACTACCACACAAAAGTATTGTTAGAAACTGTTGAAATCGATATTCAGGACCTATTTTCAAAACATTCGTACACCATCAATTTTATAAAAATTAGGTACTTTCACAAAGTTTTGAGTTTTTGTAAAAATCACCTCCAATAGTTGATTGGTTTTTTGTAGTCAACCATCCACCGAAACAAACTTTTAGCCATAAAAATTTTTTTCTAGGAGCAAAATACATGAACCAAAAAAATCATATGTTTTGAAGAAGTCTCTGAAAACGTATGTATTCCTAGTGCCGGTTTAATTGGTAGAACCGTCCATAAAAAATGTTTTTTTCTAGGAGCAACTTGTTATCATATGTAAAAATGGTTTGTGTAGTCAGGCTACAGCTGTCATTAAAAAACATATAGCCAAAAATACCCAAGACCTATATGTATTTACAAATTATACCCACCATTGTCAGCAGTGCAAAAATATTAATTGAAAACATGATATACCTAATTACTCCCTCGGTTCCAAATTATAAGTTGCTTTGACTTCTTTTGTATATTTATTTTGCTACGCACCTAGATATAATAATATGTGTAGATACATAGCAAAATACATGAACCGAAAAAAATCAAAGTGACTCGTAATTTGAAACGTAGGGAGTACAATGACTTATAGCACTTTCAGGAATGGTTCTTAAGTTCACTCTCTAAATCATCATTTGAATAAAAACCACTTTGTATATATTTTCACCCTCCAACAACTTCTCTATATCTTACATATATTTCACACTCCAACAATTTCATATTATCTTATGTGCACTCTAAAGAGCCAGTCCTACTCTGTATCTTTGGCTAGCGAGAAATCCAAAATAACTAGAGAACAACAATATTAGAAGATCTAACTAAAAAAAAGATAATGAAGTATTTTTCACTGAAATCTGTATACCTATTATAAGAAAGGATTTAAAGGCTAGTTACACTCCTACACTATTATCACTCCGGTTTACAAATACAAGGGAATTAAAAAAAATCTATGTACACCAAGAGAGATGAATCGATTGATGAGTCATCTAGACAGGGATTAAGACATACCGAATTAACGACCTGAGCGGCGAGGAGAGATCGATTAACCACTGTGTGCTGTGCGATATGGAGAGGAGGGAGATTAGCTAGCTAGCTATATTTATAGGCGGAGTCAGGCAAATGCAATCCGGCCGTCAGATGCAGTTGAGAGTCATTGACAGGTTAATTAGTCTGAATGCAACTGTCTTGTGGGCCCGTGTATATGTTGACTCCCTAGACCGATTATCATTTATTTAGTACATGAATGTTAGTTTTTGTGTGCAATTTACACGATACGACGCGGCAAACCTCTAGACAAAGTGCGTATGTATGACTTTATAGAATCTGATACTACGGGGAGGACGAGGACGACGCCGACGACCACGACCAGCATCAAGACCTAGCATCAAGACGAGGTAAACGCAAGATTTACCTACACATCGATCGACCTTTAATTTGGAACAGAGACACCATAAGCATGCATGTGTGAACAACAGACCACGCATCATTATTCCATCCTTAAGAAGCAACCTCGAAATTAAAGGGATTCATATCTTTAGCATAGCAAGCTAAAGATAGCGTGGTCTCAAAAAAAAAAAAAAAAAAAATAGCATGCATCTCGTGCGGTGACAGAAGGGTAAAGACACGGCGAGGGATCGTAGAATAGTGTAACCCGCCATTAACATGCAACGTAGAGAAGGCGTTAAACAAGTCATGGTGGTTTTATTTAATAAAATCGACGGCAGCAGCCTAAAAGAGTTCACAACACCCACACGCGCAATGGGCCGAGCCCCTACACCTACATGGGCCAAACCCGCGCACACTGGCCCAAGGCCACAACCATAACAGGTCTACTCATTACACCAGACCTCAACATCACAACTTCGACAATAACCTGACGATCAACAGTACCACTCAGCCACTGATGATGTTATTCGTGACATTGCCTCCTTCTTTAAGCTTGACTTGACCCCAAGTCTTTGGATAACGATGTTGTATGTCACTCCAATCTTCCCAGGACGCCATTGATGCTGGTTGATTGGTCCACTGCATCTTGACTTGATGCTTTACTGAACGGCCTCCTTGAACAGCACGAACAACAATGACTTGCACAGGAAGCACTGGTAATGCAGGATCAGTAGCAACTGAAGAGAGATCTTCCATGACTTCAGTACTGGGTGGAACATGCTTCTTGAGCTGGGAGACATGAACCACTGGATGAATGAGAGTAGTGGATGGCAATGCCAGCTTATATGCAACTGAACCCACTTTCTGCAGAATCTCAAATGGCCCATAGAACCTGTAAGAAAGCTTATGATTGGAGCGGTAAGCAACTGAAGACTGAATATGTGGCTGAAGCTTCAAATAAACTTTGTCTCCCACTTGAAACTCTCTCTCTGTTCTATTTTTATCAGCTTGAGACTTCATCCTATGTTGAGCTCTCAAGAGTTGTTGATGGATCAGTTTGGAGATGAGCTGTCTGTCAGTTAACCATTTGGCCAAATCAGGTACTACCACCTTCTGAGGATCTATGATGCCCAGCTGTCTTGGGGTCTGCCCATACATAACTTCAAAAGGTGTAGTGCCTAGAGCAGACTGATAAGATGAATTATACCAGAACTGAGCAAGAGGCAACCACTTACTCCAGTCTCTTGGACAAGAATGAACTGCACATCTCAAAAATCCTTCCAAACACTGATTGACCCTTTCAGTTTGGCCATCAGACTCAGGGTGATAAGATGAACTCATAAGAAGTTGAGTGTCAGTCAGTTCAAATAATGTTTTCCACAAGTTGCTTGTAAAAATTTTGTCTCTATCAGAAACAATTTTCTGGGGCAATCCATGCAGCTTATAGATGTGATCAAAGTATTGCTGAGCCACTTCAAGTGCAGTTAATGGATGAGCCAAGGGTAAGAAATGAGCATACTTTGTGAATTTATCAATCACCACCAAAATAGTATCCCATCTCCTTGATTTAGGCAAACCCTCAATAAAATCCATGCAAATAGTATGCCAAGCATAAGATGGAACCTCTAGGGGTTGAAGTAGACCAGGGTATTTCACATGTTCAACCTTGGCCTGTTGACATACCTGACATTGTTGCACAAAAGCAGTGATGCATTGCTTCATTTTGGGCCAAGAAAACATTTCCTTAATCCTGTGATATGTAGCATGAATGCCAGAATGCCCTCCAATGGCACTATTGTGCAAAGATTGCATGATATGATTTTGAGCCAAGACATTGTGTCCCACCCAAATCCTGCCTCTATGTTTGATGATTCCATTAACCAGAGAGTAACCTTTGTCATTTTCTCCAGAAATGGCCAGTTGAGTCAGCAACTCTTTGCTTTCAGGATCATCATTGTAGCCCTCCTGCAATTTCTCCAACCATGTGGCTGTACATTGAGAGATGGCAAAGATCTCTGAAGAATCAGGAGTCCTGGATAAAGCATCTGCAACAGCATTAGAAAGCCCCTTCTTATACTGAATCTGATAATTAAGATCCATTAATTTCAATAATGCCTTTTGCTGCAACCTAGATACCACTTTCTGCTCTGTTAAATGCAAGAGACTCTTATGATCTGTCCTGAGTTTAAATGGTTGACCATGTAAGTAACATCTCCACTTATCCACAGCCATAATCATGGCTAAACACTCCTTATCATAAGTGGATAGAGCTTTATTCCTTGGACATAAGGCTTTACTCAAATAAGAGATTGGATGTCCTTCCTGCATCAATACTGCACCCATACCCATATCACTAGCATCAGTTTCTATTATAAAGGCTTTGGAGAAGTCAGGAATTGCTAGAACAGGTGCCTGTACAAGAGCATCTTTTAACAGTTCAAAAGCCTGCTGAGTTTCTGGAGTCCACTGGAATATAGTTCCTTTCTTGAGTAATTGAGTCAAAGGCCTGCTAATTAACCCATAATGCCTGATGAACCTTCTATAGTAACCAGTGAGACCAAGAAATCCCCTCAATTGCTTAACATTCTGAGGTACTGGCCAATTTTGAACTGCTTTGATTTTGACAGGTTCAGTTGCCATTCCATGAGCAGAAATGACATGACCCAAGTAGTCAATGGAAGTTTTGGCAAACTCACACTTTGATTCCTTGAGAAGGAACTGATTTTCCAGCAACAGTTGAAGCCCTTGTTGCAGATGTGTACAATGCTCATCCAATGATTTGCTGTACACTAGAATATCATCCATGAAAACCAACACACATTTTCTCAACAATGGTGCAAAAACAACATTCATAGCTCCTTGGAAGGTTGCTGGAGCATTAGTTAGCCCAAAAGGCATCACTTTGAATTCATAGAGGCCACTATGTGTTTTAAATGCTGTTTTGAACTCACCACCTTCAGCAACTCTTATCTGATGATATCCAGATCGACAGTCCATTTTTGAGAAATACTGAGCCCCAGCTAATTCATCCAATAGCTCATCCACAATAGGTAAGGGATGCTTGTTTTTGACTGTGATCTGGTTCAATTGTCTATAATCCACACAAAATCGCCATGTACCATCTTTTTTCTTCACAAGTAGCACAGGAGAAGCAAATGGACTGACACTGTGCTGAATAATTCCCTTTGTCAGCATCTCTTGTACTTGTCTCTCAATTTCATTCTTTTGCAATGGAGCATATCTGTATGGCCTTGCATTTACATGTTGAGCACCAGGAATCAGTGGTATCTTATGATCATATTCCCTAGCTGGAGGTAATTCTTTAGAATCAACAAACAACTGCTTATACTGCTCCAATAATGAGTGAACAGCAACAGGAAGTTGAGTAGCCTCCAGACTACAAACAGGCAAAGTAGAGGCTCCTGTACTCACAGATGATATAGCTATGTCAGACTGAGCTGCAGGACTACTAGCTTCCACCAAAAACAATTGTTGCACAGCCTTCTTCTTCAACAGTCCTTGCAGCTTATGAGCAGATACTTGTGGGCATTTGGTGACCACATCAGTTACACCTCTCAATAGAATTCTCTGATTCAGATGCTTAAATCTGATCTGCTTCTTCCTCCAATGAATCCACATTGGACTATACTGGGCTAACCAATCAGCACCCAAAATCATATCATAGCCCTGAACTGGCAGCACCCTGGTGTCAAAATGAAACACATGACCCTGTATGATCCAAGGCATCTGGGAAATAAAAGAATCAGAAATCATCTTTGACCCATCAGCAGTAGCAAAATTCATGGAGTCACAAGACCTCAACTGCTGATCAAACTTAGCTGCTATCTCTGGAGTAACAAAAGTGCCTGCACTACCAGAGTCCAAAAGAATTAGCACATCCTGATTGGCAATAGTTCCTTGAAACCTTAGAGGTCTATTCTTCTTGATCCCAGAAACTGCTTGTGGACTAGTCTGAATAGACATGATCACTTGGCCAGCTGACACTTCACCATCTTCATCAGAAGAACTGAAATCAGAATCTTGATCCATCTGAACTGAATCCATCAAGTCTTGAATAACATTGATTGAAACATGAGTTGGGCATTTATGATTCTTGCCAGTCCATTTTTCTCCACAGACAAAACAAAGATTATTTGCTCTTCTGAATGCCTTTAGAGCAGCTAATTTGTCTTCAGCTGGCTTCCCCATATTGGCTGTAGCCTCCTTCTTATGCTGTGGCTTAGCCCCATCAGCAATCACATTCAATTTGCCAGGAAATTTCTGGAATGGCTTCTGATATGGCTTAGACTTAGCAGTCTCCAACTCCAACTCTTGCAACCGAGCTAACTCACTAGCATCTTGCATAGTCTTGGGCCTATGCAGACTGATTGGAGCTCTGATTTCCTCCTTCAATCCTCTGAGAAACTGAGAGACAAAGAATGTATCATCATAGGCTGCATTATAGAGTAGCAGGCTGTGAGACAGTTCTTCAAACTTCATGTGGTACTCATCAACAGAACTATCTTGATTCAGATTCTGTAACTGTGTGCCAATTTCATCTTGTAATGATCTCGATCATAACGAGCCAGCACAGCTTCCTGCATCTGAAACCAACTCTGAAACTTCTGCTGCTTCTCCATCATCTGCAGCCATGCTCTTGCCGGACCAATGAAATTGAGCCTTGCAAAACTTGTCTTCAGCATAGGAGCCACAGAGTACAACTCGAAGTAGGTCTCGCATTCATCAACCCAAAATCTAGGGTTAGATCCATCAAACTTGGGAAACTTCATCTCAGGTAATGGAACATAGCGCGGTACAGCATCACGAGCAAATGTATAATCCGTGTGAGTAGAGGGATTGGTCTCGAGATGCATACCAGTGCCCGGGAGCGGTGGCTGACCCATGGTCATGCCACCTACATCCCGGTGGAACGATTCGACGCGGTGCCCATTGGGCATGTCGGTGGTCGGCGCAGTTGCCATGGTGGCACCCTGCGGCGTCCCACCCTGAGTCGATCCGCCGGCCTGTACCACCGCAATGGGAAGCGGTGGTGGCTGGATCGGAGGTGTCGGAAGAATCGGCGCCGTGGACGTCGCCTCCAACCGCTGCAAGCAAACGGACGCCGAGTCGCACTTCGTCAGCAACGAGGCCAACGAGTCGTCCATGGAAGACTACTGGGTCTCCATCGAAGCAAGCTTGTCGAGCGTCGACTTCATCATGTCCTGGAACGACTTGAACTGCTTGGCGAGGTCGTCGAGTGACGCCATGATTTGGAGCTCCCCCGTCGATGGCTTCCTCGCAGGCGCCAGCACCGAAACCCCAAAATCTCGCGAGAGCGAAAAATTTTGCGGTGAAAAAGTAGGAGAATCGATGGCTCTTGATACCAATTGTCACGAACTAGAGAGCTCGGACGGTAATTTGGACTAGAAATTGGGTAATTTGGGGGAAGATTGGAGGGAGAACTGGGAAGAGGAAGGGGAACGGGAAGAACAGGTGAGCGGGATTGGGGGATTTGATTATCTCGTTATTCGTTAACCGTTCACAATCGACGGCAGCAGCCTAAAAGAGTTCACAACACCCACACGCGCAATGGGCCGAGCCCCTACACCTACATGGGCCAAACCCGGGCACACTGGCCCAAGGCCACAACCATAACAGGTCTACTCATTACACCAGACCTCAACATCACAACTTCGACAATAACCTGACGATCAACAGTACCACTCAGCCACTGATGATGTTATTCGCGACAGAATGCTGCGATATATACTTTATCTCCTACTAGACCTGATGATGACCAGCTGCAAAAGCAATGAAAAGAGGAGATGCTGGTTCATCCGATGAATAAGCTAAGCTACCTTCCCCTACTACTAGAGAGTTTAAGATTCCATCCCAAGAAGTAGCCGCGCAAACATCTTGTTCAGACTGCAGAAGGCTTTGTGAATTCTAGACGGAATCTTGCAACGGACCCGAGTGGGGAAAAGTACATAACCGATGACCTGCAGGTAGACTTGATGACATCAGTTTCCATACGTTGGCGACGACGTCTTTTGCTTACGTGCCCGTGCCAGTCGACTCTAGCTTTTACTCCTCCTCGGCATCTTTGGACCAAGGCAACGCCAACGCCGTGCTCTTTGCATTGCACCTCACTTTACCTCTATCGTCTCCAGCGGGGCGTGCTTTGGAGGTTATTTTATATTGTGCGTTTGGAGGTGAGTTTCGTAGTCCTTCCTGCTTCCTGCTTTTGGGTTGCCGCTTCAGTGTTTCGCGCATCTATTGATACTAGCAAATATTATTATTATTATTATTATCTCTTTAGACCGGAGTGTTTGTATTTTTTTTCTTTTTTTTTTTGGATGTGTAGAATTCTTCAAAACTTGTGGATTATTTTTTTTAGAATTACACAGTACAACGCAGACACTCACAACATGCACGCATACTCACCCCCTACGAATACACGTACATAAACCCTACCCCTATGAGCACCTCCCATGGACTGAGCACCGGGCAGATCAGAAGATTTTCGAAGTCACCATTGGCGTCTCGTCGTCGAAGGGAACGTCGCTCACCGCTGAATGCATAACGCCGATAAATCCTGAGAAAATCTCAGGAAAAGGTGCGAGCACCAGGATTAAATTTGATTTTAAATAGACTGTGGATTGAGATTTATTTTAAATTCAAACATTGTTTTTTCTTATATCAGTTGATGGATCGTTTTTGTTTTGGAAACTCAGAAACAAGTGCTTCCATTAAACTGCTCCAAGCATATCGCCGGAGACAAATTCTTTTAAAAAATCTGGTGCATGATCAAGCAATATGTGAGAGTTTTCAGTTGATGGATCGTTACTTTCATCGGCTTCATATGCAAAGCCCCGATGGAGATTCGAGCGGATGAGTTTGTGTGGCCCAAATTTGTTTGGAACAATTCTTCGTACCAGCTTATTTCTAGCCCAATAACACAGCCCCCATTGCTCGACGCTAGCTAGGGACGTGTTTGATTTCCTGTATGTGGACGGCCCAGCTGGCTAGCCTGGCTCAGAGCCTAGTCTGAATGGTTGGTGAAAACGTGTTTGTTTACCTGCACAGAAGAGTATTGCCAACATGGTAATGTTACTCTCGAGAGATTGTTTTCGCCATCAGTTGCACATCGACATCGCTGTCGTGTCGCTCCCCTTCTCTCGCGCACAAAAGTATCCGCCTGAGTAGTGACCACGGCAAAGCATAGCATCCGTCAAAGTAGAGAGCGGCAACACTAAATAGGCAGCTAGCATAATAAATAATTAGGCAATGGATATGTCAGTAGTAGTCAGCATCGATTGACAACCGAAAGAAAAAAAAAAGAAATTATAGTCGTTTGATTTTTTGGCTCCAAATTTACCATCTTATTATTTGCGTAAATACAAAAATTCTTTAAGAACTTATACTAATCACCATAAATTTTTAAATAAGGATCTTGTCAAAGACTTAAATCATCACCGACAAATCATCACCGGATCTTGAGACAAATCATCACCGGATCGGACAGCATCAACACACAAGCTGAAGGGTGGTATATATTATGCATAGCAAAGCCCATATACGTCGTAAATACATATACATGCATACTTCTTTTCTCTCTCTCTCTCTCTCAAACACAACAAGCTGCTGGTTATTCTTCACTGATTCCTTGCTTACAAGCCAACACAAATCAGCCGCCCTAGCAAACGACTGTGACGTACGGAGTTTATTTAGTACTGTATATATAGCAGTAGTATAAGGCAGCATGATGGATCCATGCATCTGGCCGGGTGATAGCTTGCTTGGATCTAGCTACCTCACTTGCTTATTTGTGCAACCCTTGGACCTTAGCTCGCAGCGAACTTGCCACCGTGGTGAGGACCATAGTAATGGCTGTACTTGCCGTGGTGTCCCTGCTTGAACTTTCCATGGTGGCCATAACCACCATAACCACCTTGATAATGGCCATAACCACCTTGATGGTGGCCATAACCACCATAAGTTCCATAACCACCTGGTCGTCCGTGCTGCCTGTAGCGGTGGTACGATTCCTGTAGGCGGCCGTGCTGCGGTGGCGGCGGCGCTCCATACCCGTAGTAGCTGCTGTAGCCGCCTCCATGACCATGGTGTGTAGGGTAGCCTTGCACAGAATAGCCACCGCCGTCGTAGTAGCCGCCATGTCGAGGAGGGTACCCAGCACCATAGGGTGGTGTAGGCTGCGGGTAGCCATGGCCTGCAACGTCCCAACCTCGATACCCATCCGCCGGCGGAGGCTCCTTTCGAGGTGGCTGCTGCTGGAATGTTGGAGCAGCAGCAGCAGGAGGAGGATCAGCTGCTGCTGCTGGTACGACCGGCGGCTCGTTTCGAGGTGGCTGCTGCTGGCACGTTGCAGCAGTAGGAGGAGGATCAGCGGGTAATGCGACCGGGGGCTTTGCTGGCTCCCCTTCAGTTTTGGGCGGCGGTGGCTTTTGCCCCACCGCTGCCGCCGCCCCCGCCGCTACCCTCGTCGCCTTTCTCACCGCCGCCGTCACCATTTCCTCCTCATTATTCCAAGCATAAGGATTTGGGTGGTGGTATGATGGTGGGTAACCGTAAGCAGGGTACGCCGGAGCCGGAGGAGGGTATGACGGCGGTGGCAGGTCGTTGTATCCACCGGCGAATGACGATGTGAATTCGTGGTGCGTCAGCGTCTCCTCCGCCGGCTGTGGCTGCTCTCCGCGGGTCAAGTAATTCTCGCCCTCCACATTGCCGATCGCCTGACTGTTGTGACCAAAGTTGAAGGTCCCTCCGATCTTGACGTCGCTCTTCGGCTTCCGGAACATTCTCTCCGTGTGCTGGCCAGAGATATATTGAAGAAACATTAGACAGACACAGATCACAACAGGCTCGAAACCGTACCCACTCAAAATAAATATATATATATATATATATACTTATTATTCTATATATGTTTTATATACATACATGCATGCATACACATAGGACCAAACAGGACAAAAATAATATTGGTGACACAAAAAGTTAGTATCATATATATGTACTTATACTTATTGGGTGAGGGTGTTGCTGGTAAGTGGCGGATCTAGCCTATATTGCTGTGGGGCCATATGGCCCAAAGCAACGGTTCTCGGCAAAGGTGGCGCTATGCCGAGTGTCGCCCTTTGCCGAGGGTTAGCCTTTAGCGGGAGCGGCCATTGGCAAATCCAGGCTTTGCCGAGCACCAGATTTCAGGCGCTCGACAAAAAAATACTGTATCCTCGTCAAAGGTCGATTTTCTCGTAGTGATATATTGATATTGACAATGTTAAATTGAATAAGCTTGGCCGGCCTCATAGGTTTTCGATCCTAGATACGCAAATTGGTGTTGGTGTTCTTTCCTATATATACAATTATTAAATAAATAAAATAAAACTTATAAAAGTTTGATTTTAGTAAATAACAGTACAAGTTGATTTGTTCGTGGATGGAGATCGTAGTATCTGTTACGAGTAGCCTCCTTAGTCTTCTCACGCACTACCGGATTTCTGCACGTTCCCGTGGGGAAATTCTTTCCCGTGAGCTAACAGGAAAAAATCATGGGAAATAACAAGCTATCCCGTGAGCCACAAGAAAACATTACGGGAAAGAAAAAAAGATCACGGAAAACATATTTCCCGTGAGGCATAGCTCACGTATCTAAAGCAGAAACCTGATCTGCTACGTGCAAGATGCATGTTAACTCTTATTAAACAAGAGATTTATGCTGATTTCTCACGCACAACCCTTAAGCCGTCAGCATGCATGCATGCACAAGATTAGATATATATGTATATATACTAAGTTTTTACTGTATATCCCAACAAATCCTTAGGTTTTTCTGATAAATATTTTAATTACTATGATTTTCTTCTAGCTAAACTGGCGACAAGAAGGCTAATTAAATTAAACCATGGAAACACAAGAATTTGTCTTGGACCTCCACAGTGATTTGCCTCCTAGGGCACATGAGACCCTGTGGAAAAGTCTAGCAGCATTCCGGCTCTTTTCGTGGGTACGCTCAGTTCAAACTATAATTACAGGGTGGCGTCGCGCAGAAATTCAAATAAACTGGGAAAAATACCAAACCAACTCAGAAAAATCTCAAACTTCGTGTGGGTGCTTCCCCATTTGCATGTGAAAGGCTCACAAAAAGTTTGAGACCACTACAACACCGGCAAACATATGAACCACATGGAGCACAAGAACTACACTGTATAGTCCTGGTTCGATGGTAGGGATCATGTGCCTCTGTGAAGGATGTGTAATCCTCCATGGTGGAAATGGCTTGAATTTTTTTTTCAGTCATGTACACCCAAAATATGACCCCACACAAGTTCTTAGATTTTTCTAATAAATATTTTAATTACTATGATTTTCTTCTAGTTAAACTGACGACAAGAAGGCTAATTAAACCATGGAAACACAAGAATTTGTCTTGGACCTCCACGGTGATTTGCCTCCTAGGGCACATGAGACCCTCGTGGAAAAGTCTAGCAGCATTTCGGCTCTTTTGGGTAGACGCTCAGTTCAAACTATAATTACAGGGTAGCGTCGCGCAGAAATTCAAATAAACTGGGAAAAGTACCAAACCAACTCCGAAAAATCTCAAACTTCGTGTGGGTGCTTCCCCATTTGCATGTGAAAGGCTCACAAAACGTTTGAGACCACTACAACACCGGCAAACATATGAACCACATGGAGCACAAGAACTACACTGTATAGTCTTGGTTCGATGGTAGGGATCATGTGCCTCTGTGAAGGATGTGTAATCCTCCGTGGTGGAAATGGCTTGAATTTTTTTTTCAGTCATGTACACCCAAAATATGACCCCACACAAGTTCTTAGATTTTTCTGATAAATATTTTAATTACTATGATTTTCTTCTAGCTAAATTGGCGACAAGAAGGCTAATTAAACCATGGAAACACAAGAATTTGTCTTGAACCTCCACGGTGATTTGCCTCCTAGGGCACATGAGACCCTATGGAAAAGTCTAGCAGCATTTCGGCTCTTTTCGTGGGTACGCTCAGTTCAAACTATAATTACAGGGTAGCGTCGCGCAGAAATTCAAATAAACTGGGAAAAGTACCAAACCAACTCCGAAAAATCTCAAACTTCGTGGGTGCTTCCCCATTTGCATGTGAAAGGCTCACAAAAAGTTTGAGACCACTACAACACCGGCAAACATATGAACCACATGGAGCACAAGAACTACACTGTATAGTCCTAGTTCGATGGTAGGGATCATGTGCCTCTGTGAAGGATGTGTAATCCTCCTTGGTGGAAATGGCTTGATTTTTTCCAGTCATGTACACCCAAAATATGACCCCACACAAGTTCTTAGGTTTTTTCTGATAAATATTTTAATTACTATGATTTTCTTCGAGCTAAACTGGCGACAAGAAGGCTAATTAAACCATGGAAACACAAGAATTTGTCTTGGACCTCCACGGTGATTTGCCTCCTAGGGAACATGAGACCCTGTGGAAAAGTCTAGCAGCATTCCGGCTCTTTTCATGGGTACGCTCAGTTCAAACTATAATTACACGATGGCGTCGCGCAGAAATTCAAATAAACTGGAAAAGTACCAAACCAACTCTGAAAAATCTCAAACTTCGTGGGTGCTTCCCCATTTGCATGTGAAAGGCTCACAAAAAGTTTGAGACCACATGGGCCACAAGAACATTACAAATTAATTAGGAACCAGTTAAACTACAACTTTACAAATAATTAACATAGTAAACACACTAATCGTCATCATCGCCGCCGGGATCAATATTGGGTCCAGCTTGTGATCCATGCACACGAATGTAGGATTGTAGAAATATCGGTAATTGATGTCACGGATTAAGTATCCGCTTGAGTCGATGAAGGTCAATGCCCTTATGATTGCACTCTCTCGTCCCCGCAAGGTCGTAAAAATGCTCGACCATAGATATAACCCACCGAACGACCACCGTCTAAGTTAGTAAACCTTATGCAAATATTGTCGCCCTTCCGTAGTTTGGTGGCCGAGGTGTGCAATGAAGTCCCAATCGTACCGAAGTCGGTCTACGTAGCTTGGTCGAGAACGGCCGCCAAGCCACATGCAAAGCATAAGTAAGATCGTGGAGCAAAATCTACAAGTGGGAGAATCAAAATGAATGAGGATGATGTGAATCTATCCAATATGCATTGCCAAAATGATGAATTTAATTTATTACCACATTGTTGG